>CAJDSM010003757.1:0-19083 GCA_903981925.1 Ostrea lurida
GATATTGAATGAAAGATCTATAAAATGGGTTACTGGATTTAATATTTACCACGCATACAATTATAGTAAATTTTCATCAAAACACATCTGACATATAAAGTCTTTGTTGATTAATATTGTACATAATAACTTGTTTCTGTATTCCATTGATGACTTCAGAAATGATCACTTTTCTTTATCTAAGATTTACCTTTACTTGTATAAACATAGTATCTATTTCCAAATTTCAAAAAAATTCATACTAAACATAGCATAGAAAAAGAGAAGTGGGCACAATACAAGGAATATATAATTCTCTTTCTTATCCATAAACAATGGAAAAATAAAGTAAACATTGGTCTCAGGAATTCTTTCTACCTATAATCTTTTTAAAGAATTCTTGTACAGTTTTTATTTTATTTATATCCCCTTCTTTCATTTATTTTTTTTACCATTGTTTTTTATTGTATTTGATAGCCAACCCAGACCCTCATATAGACCGTCACCGCTGGTGGCGCATGTTGCCTGAATATACCATGCCCTGTTCTGTAGGCTATGGAGTCCCAATTTTTCTGTGACTTCCGCAGCATCCAGTGGATTTGACATATCCTGTAAAAATTAACGTGTACAATATCAGGTCACTACTAAAATTATTAGCCTATTTGTCATGTTTATTTAACATATTTGTCCGGTCTACAGAAATTGCTTTCTCAGAAGCAGGTGAATCGAAATTCAAATACATGTGTAAAATAAATAAGCATCGTGTAAAGGTAAAGATAACGAACATTGATCAATCTCGCAAGTCCCCAAAAAAAGAAGAGTTGGGCAATCACGAACCCCTGGACACACCAGAGGTGGGATCAGGTGCCTAGGAGGAGTAAGCATCCCCTGTTGACTGGTCAAACCCGTATGACCTCAAACTTCATTCCCCACTCGCCTACTCACTACAGAAGACCAGAAGAGCGCCATTAACACCCACCTGTTTATTACAGAAGACCAGAAGAGCTGCATCTCGGAGTTCGTCCTCTTTTAACATCTTGGCCAGTTCCTCACGAGCTTCAGTGATACGTTCTCTATCATTACTATCGACCACAAAGATTAATCCTGTAAAACCAAATAAATCAGAACACCACAGAGTATTCCATATCTGCTTTGTACCTGGATATGTTATTGAACATAGACATTAACGGCAAACTAACTACTCAACATTTTGACAAACGGGACGATTTAAGCTTCTCCACCGTCAACTTCTCATATCTATGAAGCAGTATTCCATCAACACCTGCATATAGTATGAAGCAGTATTCCATCAACACCTGCATATAGTATGGTCGAGGCCTCTGGTGGACTGTTAGTACCCGAAGGTCTCTACAGCCCAGTTGTTATGTACTATGTTACTAGCTTAGAATACGGATATGTATTGAATTTTTATGGGAGGTGGTGTTTTGGGTTTGTTTTTTTTTTTATTGTTTGTTTGCATTTTAAAGATTTTAAATATTGGTGATTAGTCCCGATGGTTGTATGACATGGACAGTCGAACATCGTAATCCCGAACTCGATGGGACCAAGAAAAAAGTTCGAAATATCCGTTGATTCGAGATATCGAGAGTAAAAATACTCAGTAAATAGGTGGCTGGGACGTCCAAATCAGTTTGACATAGCCATGGTATTCGAAATATCAGTTTTCGAGATACCGAAGTTCAACTGTATTCGTCAAAATATCATTGGCTTCGGTGAAAATGTGATAACGTTTGCGACATGAGAGTTCTAACGATTTTTGACATGATATGGGGATTTCACTTAAGATTGAACTGTAGACTATCTGACGAGATATTCTAATTTGATTTCCAATAGACCTAGAGAGTACAAACATGGGTATGTAGATTTTTTTTCGAAACATTTACCTTGAGTGCCTAGATAGAAATTTCTCCATAATGGTCGAGCCTTGTCTTGGCCTATAAGATCCCACATTGTAAACTTGTTGTCTGAACATTCTATAGTTTCCTTATTGAAACCTGCAATACAAAGCAACTAGTTATTTTCAGGTAAAGATGAATGCATACCAGAGATCAGAGCTGGAAGCTGATGCCTATGTGTAGTAATCTAATTATCATCCTATGTCGACCATTCGCCTTGAGCTCTTTGTCTTCACCACAACAACGGAGAAATCCGTAGTCAGAATTAGTGTTTTATACTAAAGAGAGATATAGCAATTGTTTACCTTCTTTTATGGGAGTATTTGTGATAGGTTCTCCTTGCTTAAGTCGATACAAAACTGTGGTTTTGCCGGCGGCATCCAAACCTGCCAGTAATATTCTTATCTCCTTTTCCCCGTTTAGACTTTCCAACAGCTGACTACACCTGTTCCCCATAATGGACTGCCGAGTTGGTCAATGTTCAGCAAAGAAAACCTGCAAGTGTACAAATTCTGTACATATCACATCTAGCAAATTGCATGAATTTGCATTATTAAGTGGCCGATATTCAAAGTAGTTTTGGGTTTTTCTTCTCTACGGATGATTTTCATTGAAAACTGTCATGAAGATCACGATATTCAATACTCTACGTGCTTCAACATGAACAATGGATTGAGGGCTAGAGTCCATCGAATCATGAGTCTACTAGAATCAATCACATTACAAAGAATCTTTCTTTGTATGTATCTAGTCAGCAATTAACCAATAAGATGTAGAACATAATATGCGGATTTAATTGTTTGCGATTCAAAACATACTCGCAATCCTAGCAAAAACTAGATTCTCATGAAAATAACGCGTTATACGGTACATAAAACTTACAGTTATAGGTATCTTTCAAACAATAATTATTCGTGATCCAGATTGACAGCCCACTTTCTGGAAACCTGAACTAATAAGGCTACCCATTACGTAGTCGGATGTCTATCTATCTATCTATTTAGTATCTATCTATATATATATCTATCTAGATAATAATAATAATAATAATAAAATACACTTATATAGCGCCTTATATAAAAGTCTACCAGGCGTGCGTACTCAGTAGCCTACTGTACGGCAGCGAGTCCTGGACAACATACGCGAGACAAGAGAACCGTCTGGAAAGCTTCCACATTCGCTGTCTAGACGAATTCTCTGCATCAAGTGGCAGGACAGGGTCACCAACATCGAGGTGCTAGAAAAAGCGAGTTCCCTCAGCATGCATCTCATGCTCTGCCAACGACGTTTGCGATGGCTCGGTCATGTACACAGGATGGACGATGGGCGCATACCCAAAGACATCATGTATGGTGAGCTAGCTTCTGGACGTCGACCAACCGGCCGTCCAGCTCTGCGTTTCAGGGATGTCTGCAAGCGAGACATGAAATTAATAAACATCAACACTAACACCTGGGAATCGCTCGCTGTCAACCGCAGTGGCTGGAGATATGCGGTGAGGGAGGGAGTAAAGACAGGTGAGGAGAAAAGAAAGAATCGGTTGAGGAGAAGAGAGCAAGGCGGAAAGAGAGGCAGCAGAACCAAGCACAAAACCCACAGTCAAACTACGTGTGCGTCAACTGCGGTAGAGACTGCCATGCAAGGATCGGGCTGCTGAGTCACACCCGTCGCTGCTCTCAACAAGACTGATCCAAATCAACAGGGCGCAAACCATCGTCTCCTGAGACGGAAGGATGCCTACTACTACATATAAAAATACTCTAAAGCGCTGTACAACATACTAAAATTTACAATTAATACTTTAAAGAAAACCATAGAATACAAACGAAAATACCTTACACATTTGAAACACGAATGCAACATTATGTCATAATAGATAAAAAGTACAAATCAAGACAATTTAAAGATATAAAATATGATGCAGGCATAAAACGTCCTAAATATATGAAAAACAATAAGTAAATCTAAAACACAAACGTGCCCAATGTTCGATAAATTTAACAGTAGCTATTTAATGGTTATAGGATTTAACAGAAAAGATGAGTTTTTAAAAGATGGATGGATGGATGGATGGATAGATAGCTAGATAGATAGATACATACATACATACACAGACAGATAGATAGATAGATAGATAGATAGATAGATAGATAGATAGATAGATAGATAGATAGATAGATAGATAGATAGATAGATAGATAGATAGATAGATAGATAGATAGATAGATAGATAAGGTGTATAGGTTATACAGATTCATTATACTCCTGAAGAATTGTAGAAACTAGTCGCGTATACAAAACCCACCTTCTATATATATATATATATATATATTATATATATATATATATATATATAATATATATATATATAATATATATATATAATATATATATATTATATATTATATATTATATATATATATATATATATTTATATATATAAAGATCTGTTTCATTACTGGTGCATTCTACTCCTCCATTTTCGGAAACTTGTTAGATAGCAAACCTCCACATCTTTGTCACCTCAATGAAGTGGAAATATCAAGAAAAACTGCGTGCCTTTTGAGGTTCATATGCCAACCCTAAATAAATTTCTCTTCATGGTTTTAACTTCCCTTAATGATCTAGATTACAACTGCTGGTATGTTTCTGTTGGATGCACTATCAAATATCAATTACACGGGGCATTGTACACAAAGGTCAAAGTACCTGTTTGAAAATTATGCAAAATAAAGATAAAAGCCAAATGTATAATTTCAGTACCAAAATTTATAAATAATTCAAACACATGTTATTGTCACTTAGGACATGTTTTGGAACCCAAATGTCATTTTCATTTCGCCAATATATCTTCATTATGAAGTACCATTATTACGAAGATCATTCACAGACCTTCATATCAATCAGACCGAAAATATTCTGGGTAAACAGTGTATTTCGTAGAATACTGAATTGCAGATCTATATATAATTTTGGATGACATCCAACCTTCTTAAATGGAGATAGGACTGAACTGAATTCCATTTTCAAAGAAACTTAATTCAGATTTCATTGACATGCATGTATATCAATGAGACATAATACACCTAGGTCACAACATCTGTTTCCAAATCAAGTTGAACTACAGCTGAAAGTATACCATGGACAAAATAACTCAAATGTATATTATTATCCTTAGGAACCTGTTTATTTTTAACTCAAAATAATCCTTGTTTTTGCAAAAGCCGTAAAAGCAATGTCGTTGCAATTGTATGAAACATCAGGACACAACACACGACTACCTGTTAATCAGACCGAAGAAACACTGGTTAAACAAAGTATTTCTTTGAAGCTGTGGGACTCGTATACATGTGTTAAATTACATCCAATCGAGGAAAGAAATTGGACTGTAGTCAGTCTAAATCTCTAGATGGGAGATCATATCATCAAAAATAGAATGTATGTGAACAATACTGCACTTTTATCAAAATCTTACAACGCAAATAATAAGTGTCAAAAGTTGTCAAATTATGTCACTATCAAATATTTAACAACGGGTGGATAAGGTGCAATTTAAGAATTGAATTTCTGTGGTATCGAACCCGGTACGCAAGCTTTGGTACCGCTGTCAGATGGCCTAACCACATAGTCATTGAGTCAGGTAATATTAGTACAATATAAAAAAAATCTAATTATTTCTGAAGAACTTTTCATATCGAGGAGAGTGAAAAACAAAATGAAGAAAATGTCGGAGACGTCTGGTCTGTCCTTAATTATGGGAGTTGTCTGTATTTTGAAGGATATGGGAAATGGGTCTGCTACAACGGGTGCAAAATTTTGTTGTTCGATTAGTTAAAAGGTCGACAAACGGGTATGATTATTTTACACTCTGGCAGAGCTCTAATGACGCTCCACCCATTACCGACCCAAAGTCAAGATATTGACGTATACATGTATATACATAATGTCTAATCAATAGGTCCACCTCGTTATAAATCGCAGAGATTCTAAATTAATGCAAACCCAGTACAATATATATATAGGATCTCAAAACTCACTATAAACAAAGCTGTCTGTAATGTGATCTTGATTATATTATTTTAGTCTTATAGTCTGAAAGAAGCATTTATTATTATTATATTATATTATTATTATTAATTATTATATTTAATTATTATTATTATTATTATAATCCATTATTGTTATTATATTATTCCTAAAATTACTTCTGAGGGTCTAATTCTCTTCCAACTTTACGAGAATGTAATACAGTGTCTGGTTTTGTGCAGACATCAAGAATTATGCTGCAGACTGTTCACTATTGTGTAAAATAATAGACATTGAGAAACATCGTTGCACATACCATGTCAGTGACGGGGATATATATATAATATATATATATATATATATATATATATATATATATATATATATATATATATATATAATATATATATTATTATATATAATTTGCGCCGATTCTCTCATTTCCAAGAACGCCATTGTTGTACACAGAGGTAGCTAGCTTAGTGTGTTCATTGCATTAGCTATATTCATGAACTGTGTCATTTTCATACAAATGTATACCCTTCTCCCTGTTTGATCTGTGTTTTCTTTAATTAATAAATGATTTCCACTTCATTTGTTTGTATAAATGATACATGCATCTTGATATGCCAGAGTTGGGATCAGTTACCCAGTAAAAATAAACATCCCTTATCGACCGATTTCATCCGCTGTGATTCTTATATCATTATCAGGTAAATGCATTGATCATTAATTGAAATTAGTATATAAAGAACAACCTGCAAATTAGTATAAAACGTATCAGACAGTATTTCATCCAATGAGAGGTTGCATCAGCAATCAAGACCATTAGATTACGACAGAGTTTGCGAAATGCTGACTTCACACGAAAATGTTAAAACTCTTGTTACTTCAACTTGTTCGTCAGTAGACAGTAGAAAATTCTTTAAACATTAATTAGTTCAGAGACAAAAACATCACATGCAGTTGATGATGGAATATTGCATAGACATGGGAGATTGGCGATGGAGAATCTGAAATTGTCCTGTTAATCATAAAGTTGAGTTGTGTTAATTTGTCATTAATGTCTATTTACAATAAGATATCCAAGTACTAAGCAGATTTGGAATATTCTGTATTGTGTCTGAATTCATTGGGATATATCGATTCGACATAGGAATGAGAATGGCTATTACAAATATAAAATGGCGAAGTAACAAAGTATCAAACGTAATCATAGTCCAAAAAACATACAAAATCGAATGTAGAGCAACACGGACCTTCGACGAAAGCGAAGACAGGATCAGGTGCCATGGAGGAGTAAGCATCCTCTGCTGACCGGTCACACCCGCCGTGAGCCTGTAGTCGAAACAAAGTAAACGGGATTTCCCGTTGTCAAATCTAGTATAAAAATGACAGTCTAACAAAGGGTATGAAACAATTCAGTCAACATATGATTTAGTGATAATTTGTAATCGCAAACAAGGTCATTATAGCGACCGTAGAATTTGCGAAATGATGACTTTAAACGAGATTCGTTATAACCCTGCAACATCAACTTTTTGGTTAGTAGTTGGCCTCGCTTAAAAAAAAATCATCATATGCATGGCATGCCCTTGCGTATCGAATCAACTCAGAGACATACACACCATAAGCAGGTGATAGTGGTACATTACCACACAAAAAAGGAAAGTTGACAATTGCAAAGTCAAAGTCATCACGTTTATCATATGTAATATAGTTGTCAGTCTGCCATTAGACAGGTTGGGCAAACTTTCCCTTTACGGCGAGCATTACCATAAACGGCGATTATCCCTCTTTAGCGAGAAATAAACATTACAAAAATTGGTAATTTTTGTTGTCCCTTATGAACAAGAATAAAGCGCAAGATTCATTGCTTAACTCACTTTTTGTCCAACTGTGTTATGGATTCAACCCTTTTCTGCTGTTTTCCCCAGCTTGAAAGATGTATTGAAAAGGTAATCCTTGACTTTTAGATAAGAAACAGGTTTTGTTTTTGCGGTTCTTTACATGGCATAACATGGCATTTAGTTGTGGTATCTCCCTCCTTGTTGTTCGTATGTGTGCGTTTCCTTATTACCCACATGTGAAGATCAGTGGGTTTCCTCTTTTCATGAACTGCATTGATATTGCAAAGTCCGGATACAACAAATGATGGAGATGAAGGGAACTTTTCTACGATTTTGCTTTTTCAACAGGGCCAAAAAGCAGGAGCCAAAAATCTGATAAATCTATAATGAAGAATTATTTAATTATGCACATATATTACATTACCACACCAAAATAACTGTTACACAAAAATACCATAATTGAAGAGGATTTCATTACAGTATCTATTCATGCCTGAGAAATATTTTGAAAATCTGAATATATATGGAAAAGTGTTGTATATTAAGTTAAACTTGGGCCCAAAAAGCTAAAAGGTAAAAAATAAAGATCGGGATCAAAACTCTGAATGCAAAGCACTAGCAGATAGGCTGAGCAACATGGCACCCCTAACAAAACAGAGGTAGGATCCAGATCTTAAAATCATCACAATGAACATATATTTATATTACATCAAGATGTTATGTATAAAGTAACATTGTGCTTTTGCTACATCAGTGCTACATTAGTAGCTAAGCACATGTTCTAAAACATAAGCACTATGTCCAGCCCAAGCTAAGCCACAAGTCGAAAACAGCTCTTTACATAACATGGCTAACGATTCCACCTGCATTTTACCTGAATTTGAAATTTGTAGCTGACGAAGAATAATCACCACATTCAAAAATCTCAAACATATGGCCTAAAACAAGGTTACACCAGTTATTTTTTGTGCTGCTTTTATTTACAACTTACCATAAAATATAGCCGGTGTTGAATTTAACAACATTGTGTTGGGTAGAAAATACCGGTATCAAGAGATAATGTATCTAAGGAGAAACTTGTAATCCATCAATATCTTGGTAAGGGATTTGCTGGAGAATACTTTTTGTCATTTAAAAAAAATAATCAAGTAGGTTTATGAGTTTCTGGAGAATTTTTTTCTCCTTGTCCACTTACCGATCATATTTTTCTTCATACTCAGATTTTAATGCATCCATATAAAATTGACAAGGCCAAAAAATAAAAAAAATATTTGGTGTTGCGGGGTTTTACGGCACCTGCTGGAAAAAAAAAAAATAGGCGTCGGTAAGTTTAGGAATTTTTTTTGCTATTTAAAAATGGCTTTGTGTATATCATTGGGTGTATTATTGTTATGTTTACAGTTTTAAACAAGCCTGTCAAAACGCTTTGATGTGTTATCTTGTGCAAAAATGGGGCTAAAATCAGTTAGACTCTGGAGAGAGACAACCTTTTTGAAAAATCAACAAAATTTTCCAATAAAAAGTGTAGGGGTAGGGGTGGGAAAAATTTAGGGTCGTCGGATGACAGTAAACACACATTTTTTTGGCCCAACATTTACTCCTGGGACAACTTATACCTGGGTAAGTAATAATTTTTATTCGAAGTTCGAACTACATATTTACAATAAGCCCTGTCCATTTCCAAGAGAATTTGTAACTTGTTCTGGGTACAAGTGTTTACCAGAAGTCCAAAATACCACATTTTGATGTACATGAGGAAAATACCAACAGCTAGAATCTGGGTAATTGTGACTGTTTATAGTAGGGAGTAGATCCAAAGACTAATTCTGACAGGTAGGAACGTAGCATGTCGCTCTGGAAAATTGAGCCCTTTTTGGTAAAAAATTTTCTGATAACTGTTGATTTATTAGTGCATAGGGTAGATCTTTTGAACAGTGTCCACCCCTTAATTACCTTTGCCAGATCAAGAAAAAGTAAGGAAAAAAAGGAGAGAACTTGGGCAGAACTGCTTAGTCAATAACAAGTTCCATACTCTCCTCTTGTTTAGGATAAAATCATAGAAGTCTCTTTTTATATCATGAATATATAGAAAAGTAGGCATACATTTTACTCAGAACATGGAATTTTACTGAATACATACCTACTCCATTGGTTGTTAGTGGTAGAAATATTTATTGCAATTTTTTTGTTACAACTATTTTGGTTGATTGGATTTCCACAGATCTGATGATTGAAAAGTAATGAGGAATACATCATAAGGATATTACCATACTTAGCCCTACCTAGTTAAATTTACATGTAACTTTTACCCGATCCCACTGGAACTTTCGTCAACAACTTCCAGCCATATTCTGATTTGTTTTAAACAGTCAGGTTTCGACTTTAACTATCCATGTAACGGGGATGCACATATACAACAAGATAGACCGTTGCATACAGATCATAGTCGAGTCCCGATCGCCTATGAAAATGGCAAATGTTCGACAATTGTTCAAGATTCAAGAGTTCAACACAACAGTTCTGCTCATAATAAGATACGCCTCGCGTTAATTAAACACCATTCAATAAACTTACAGTTAATCTGGTACAATCTGAGATTTGATAAGTTCTTTTGTGCATTCGAACAAAACGAAAAACATAATTGTTCGGGGCAATTTCCACTTTTGGTCCGAATTGCCGCCATCATGTTTACGACGCTATCTGAATCCCGATCCCGATGATTAAATCGGATACATTTTTTCTATCATATGTACGTATATCTCAAGGCAAACACATGCGCGCGCCAAAGAATTCCAATTTACACATAATAATCACTTTAGTATCATTGGGTTAGAAATATACTATATATATATAATTAGTATATTAGTATATATGTTATATATAATGTATTATATATAAGTATATATAATATATATATTATATATATAGTATATATATATATATTGAAAAAAGAAGCGTTGGAATGGATATTACATAATGTGTTTGTTGTAATGGATAGCCATTTATTTTATAAACACAGTTTGAGAATGCTCTTGTTGTAAACTTTGATTCAACAAACAGAAATAATAAATTTCATAAATTTCAGTTACAGATAAAAATATATTGCTGTTCAAATGGAAAATTTGGAAGAACTATATGCTCAACATGCAAAAAAGAAAGAAACAAATGTTTTAAGCCTACATATATCCAAAATTGCATCCATTAATATAGCATGCATGTATATTACATATAAATAGATTTTTTTTTTTACCTTTTGGTAAATAAAAGTAAAAAAAGTGCTTCACATCATGAAAGATACATATTTCAAAAACAATTATTGCTTTGGTTTATTTGTGTTATGTTAATATCACCATCCAATAGCAAAATTGGATTATCACATGGTTTTCCGAGACTGCCACTTGGAATAAACTTGCCTCGTTAGGAAATTCCCATGCTTAACTATTTACCTATCCACAATGTAAAGGCCCAAAGATAACGAACAAGTGATCAATCTCGCAAGTCCCAAATAAAATAACAAAAACAGAGAGTTGTCAATCACGGGACCCTGTGCATACACCAGAGGGTGGGATCAGGTGCCTTAGGAGGAGTAAGCATCCTTCTGTTGACCGGTTACCACCCGCCGTGAGCCATAGTCTTGATTCAGGTAAACTGAACAATCCCGTTAGTCAAATCAGTGTGTGAAAAACGGTCTTAACCAATGGGCGACGTAATTATCTTTATCTGCCTAGACATTCAGTTATTTTTATACTACAAGGTGATTTAATGCCACTCAAATCATTTGCAGTTTGCGATTTATTGTTGTCGATACAGATATGATAAATTGAAATAGTTACTTGGATCCAGGTATAATACCACCCTCATGATTTACATTATCGTTGAGATGAAAAATATAAGTTACAAATTAATCAATGTTCGAACATTTCCACATTACTGCCCAAACAACCAAATGTAATAATATTTAAACGCAAAATTTAATTTGGCATTTTAAGAAAGAATAACCTTAGAAAAAAAAAGTCCCAGTCAAAATAACAAGACAGTAGCGACAACCCCTTGTAAAGACCCCCAACGTATACGTAATAGGATACCACGGCGAGTGTGACTGGTCAGCAAAGCATACTAATCTTCCAAGGCACCTGATCATGCCTCTCAATATGACGGACGTCCGTGTTGCCCCTACTTTCGACCATCTATATGTTTTTTTGGGGACTATGGATTACGTTTGAATACATTGGTTTAGCTCTCGCCAAATTTTATACTAAGAAGGGAAAGACTCAGGTTAACCTGATTGGATTTCACGAGACTCGACTTTTTAAAAAGAAAATTCACGCATAATATAAAGTCTAATTCTGCTGGTGAAAAGTTCACCATTTCAGAATAAGATATTGCGATCCCGAAGTTGATGATAACCTTATGCAGTACCAGCCTACCATTGCGTCACTCCGTATGGATGTGTTTTGAAAGCTAACTGTTAATCCGTTTTTAATAAACTAATGTTGAACTCGAATGCTCAATTTTCATGCCTAAAGACAATGGGTAACTATGGTTGAAAACGTCGCACAGGGCATGCTTACTCTCATTGCAGCACCTTATACCAATACCCCCTCGCGTTAGTATCCAGGCGGTCCATGTGCTTCTGCTCACCCCCACGTGGTTATCTGTTTTCTCAAATCATTGGGCTTTCGGTTATTTCTTATCTTGGGGCTCAGAGCTAATGGCGATTGATCGCTTTTAGCCACAATGATTTGTTACTCAGAAAGTGGTTAAAATTCATACTCTACTATTTACTCTTTGGTGCGATCATAACTGTCAAAGACAAATAGATTAACTCGGACAAAATTCGCAGTGGTGTATTCCATTGTCCTTATCCAACCTACATGCTTAGAGTAACTCGATCGCCAGACCCACTATCGTCGCTGCTATAATGGCGGAGCAGAGCTTATTTATTTATATTCATACGAAGCACGGAATTGTGTGTGTGGTCAAAACTGGTTCACTGTGGAATGATACAAAGCAAAAAATCGTTGCTCGTGCCTTGCTCAACCGTCTTTACATATTTGGTTAGTATAGACGAATGTGCCTTTATAATTAAGCTCAAATACTTTAATATCAATGGACTCCAGCGGATGATCAAATCCTGCTAGTCCATCTCTTGATATATCGCTGACCGCCAGACTTGAAGTACAAGGAACAGGTATCAGCACACCTTACTGCGACCAGAACTCTGGGCTTCGAAACCCATTAGTCGGAGTGCGTGACCTCTAACCTCACGCTTCGACTCAGTCTGACTCTAATTGTGCAGGAGAAATCTCGTCCACCGTCAGCGCTACTAACATCTAAAATTGATTGAACAATGTGTTACATAATTGACTTTCGCAGTCGTCAACGGTTTCGATTGTTGCAGGTGTAGGGTAAGGTACGCAACTATCACTATGTCGTGGTAGTGGTGCTATGCTCTTAGGCTCTGACGTGGGCTGTCGGGAATGGGGCGTAGAGAGGGTGGGGCATAGCCACTTTTTAAAGCGGGGTCAACGTGAACTGGGTGACATAACACCACAAAAAAGTATGGACTAATGTTGCAGGGATATAATAACAAATTATTGTTTAATAATGTTACCTGCAGTGTTCGCGAAAGCATTATCCGTGACGGTTCGCTATACTACTCGACCTTTGTGTTTGGGTAGACTGTGACAATATGGCATTCACTAAATTCGTATCGACGTTGACATGTATATCTCGTGCTTCGGAGATACTCACTTATGTGTAGGACTGCTCCATTTTCGTTACGCAGGATCTCTTTCGTGAGTATTATGTTTTTTTATGACTATTGATTTTACGCATGCAATGTAAAGCATTAGTTCTTACCCATTCATTTCCATCATTTTATACCTGTATATTAAAATGGAGCGTTAACGCTCAATACCAATGGGGTGTTAAACTGCCATAAACCCTATGCCCAAAAAACATATATGTAGCCACCACAAAAATCGAACGTAAGAAGGCATATCTCACGGACAGGTTCCAGGTCTCTGCTGAGCGACATACTAATCGAAAAATTTCTCAGATAACCCAGAGTTCTATTCTTGCCACCTACTCAGATGTGCCTACTAGAATTGACGCCGCTTCAACTCAATCATTGGACTAGTAAGTTAATATGTGGTTATAGCTTTATTTACGTTACGTTTAATTCACTTCCGGAGTCCTTTTATTGACTCCATGGTAACAATCTGATTTATGGTCACTCAATAAAGTAATGTGACAACATCATTTATGTTTGCATATTGACTTAATAATACCATTAATCTGATACATTCACTCTTATGGTAAAAACAATTTTCTCTAGTCAAATATCCAGCAACATGATGTTAAACCTTCAAATGATGATCACTGAATATTGAATACCATCGAATTCAAAGACCGGAGTCTTAAATTGTGTGAATCGGAGCCCTCGATACCACGGAAGGACGTCAATTAACAACTCAGCTAATGATTCCAGCACTTACTTTTCGTAGGATGTCTCATTAAAGTCTGTTCCAGTAGTCAAAAACACTTTGGGGTCTTATTTTGAGAAAATCTAAGCTATTGGGAAAACAAATCCAGTCTGCAGTGGTCATAGTACTTGTCTCTATATTCCAACTCTGAGGTAAACGATAGGAAGAATCAGTTTACCTCATCGACGATGATACATGCCAAACATTAATACATGCTCTCGTACATCAAGACTAGACTATGCTAATGCATTGTACTTGGCCTCCAAACAGTGCTACAACAATATTACAACGGTACAATATACTGCCAGCAAGGATGATCAGCGCACTTAAAAGTCATGATCATATCTCTACACACCGTTATGTAGGATAGACCGCTTCAATATAGCCTCCGGTAGAAGTTAATAAATAACATCTTATAAACTATTTGTTATATTCATTTATAATGCGCAATAAATGATGTAATCATTGCGCTGTGCTG
This sequence comes from Ostrea lurida, assembly GCA_903981925.1. Classification (NCBI taxonomy): domain Eukaryota; kingdom Metazoa; phylum Mollusca; class Bivalvia; order Ostreida; family Ostreidae; genus Ostrea; species Ostrea lurida. The sequence goes on from CAJDSM010003757.1 coordinate 14,738, forward strand.
GATGCCCGATTGTAACATAGCATGCTATGTATACACTCACTATAGGAAAAACCGTGCTGCCATTGGGATATACCATATAAATTTAAAATAGAAATGATAAAAACAATTATTATTGAACCACACTTTACATAAAACATATAAGACGATAAGGATGAAAATACCCGTATCCAGTGTCGCATTCAAATTCAACGATGTTGGCATTGTGCACTCAACCTGCTAAGGCCGTTGCGCAGCATCGGGACCTAGGCTTACCTTAGCGCAAGGGATCACACAACATTAAATTCCTCCACCGGTCGACAGTATACGTGCGAGGTGAACATTGAGATTGCAGAAAAACTAAAAATCCAGCTTAAAAGCTATCCTGCCGAGGATCTGGAAGAACGAGAGTCAATGGAGGACAAGAGAACTTATCGTGCGGACTAATCTTGGGCCAAGCACTGTGGGCGAATAGTCACTGACGCTTACATTGGGATTGCGGTTGTGCCAAATCATTGCACATTTTTAAACAACTCCAAAGCTTTAGCTTAAGGGCATAGCAAATGTACAATCGTTAAGGAAATTCCTCCTAAGTTTTTATCTCGAAGCATTTAGAGATTAGTACATACTTACAAGTGTTAATCTTTCTGTATATGACAACAATGTCTACACAGGGAAAAACGTCGGACAAGACCAGTATCATTCCGGTCACAGAATATATATATCTCTTATGAATGGAGAGTAGAAAAAATACAATATAATCTCAGCATGAATTCCTGAACTGACAGTTTAAAATTTTGATTTGGATGTGTATGTATGTGCACAGGTGCATTGCATTTGTCGTGTGTGCTAGTCAAGCAAGAAGAGAACGTACTGTGGTAACTCACGAAACTCAGAGCCATATAAATGGAAGTGGAGTGAAAACTTTTAAATATCCTGATTCAGTGAATAATACTGTATCTTTTTTACTAAACAGACCCAGTGAGGGTATGATATACTAGGATCTGGCTTGATTTAGGTCATGTACGAGAATATATAAGATTTGTGTGAAACCTAACTGAACTCGAGCTCTATATGAGAGGATCTCAATTTATTTAATTATAAACTTTAAACAGATAACGAACGTTGCATATGACCCTTAAAATATTTCATAACAGAAAAATATTTACAGTAAAATAACAACAAGGCTGAGGGTAGGTGGATATAAAGAAATCAGTGAGGAATGTATAAGTATTATCATAAAACGTAAAATTCTATACTCTTTAGCGATTGGTACATTAATTGCAGTCGCATGTATTTAACTCGGCCGTAATCATTATATGTAAATGTAAAGTGCGCTGTTTAAGATTTGAGGTGATTGAGGGCGCCTATACAAATTGTTAGTATTATTATTATTTATTAAACAAATAGAGTTAATAGATGTTTGGGAATTTCCAGTTACGGACACGCTATGCTGTTGTCTAAATGCAGGGAACACGGGCAAGAGCACTTCAGCGTGTAAAGAAGTATGCTCTTCATTGAAAGTATGGCGGCTCGTACTTCTTTGTATGTCATGTGTTCTCACTAATTTCTCGCCTAATAGTTACGTACTCTATCATTGAAGACTAGCACATCAACCGTCAGTTCCTGCTACACTAGATGGTATTTGTTCAGTTTCAATGACACATCTGTCGGATGGTTCGTGTATACCAGTTCGAGCTGGTCGGAATATATTTTTACCTGTAAAAATATCTCGGATGACTGGCGATTACGGGTGTTTGGTATTCTCTCTCGTTTGCACTTAGTCGAACTGGGTGAAGATACACCAATCTTCAATCTCTCTCATAATCACAAAAGGAGATGGGCGCACGGAGGCGAGTCGTTCACCTGGTCTAGAGACGGTGCTGCTAGGATCTTAGGTCATCAATCGTGTCATACAAAATAACTACATGCAACACACAGAGCGTGATTAGAAAGCTGGTCAGGAGTACCTGATAGGTTCTCACGTTGAGGTTTTTACAGGCATTTATGTCAAAGGTAATTTCCCACATGGTACTGTTCCTGATTCAGGCATCAAATTACAGAACAGGGCGGGCGTGGTATTACTGTCAGGCGACATCACTTGCGCACATGCTAGGTGTACGAGTCAGGTAATGGTTACGGGTACTAGCGGTCACGTTGGGCTACTCTCTGGAGTTTGGCAGACTTATTTTTATATCTCTATGGAACGCGAGCATTTTGGGTACAGAACAAACCCTGGTTCGGGAATTTAAAACATCTAAAAAAACTTGCGGCGCACGAGGTGTCCGTTCAAACCTACGATGAGGGTTATGTATAGATGACGTGGCTCCTATGTCATGAATTCACAACGGATCATTCAATATTGCCAATTCAAATTGATGTCCATGTGCTATCGAGGATATCGGATCCCGAAAAACGTCGATATAAGGACATCACAGAATCTGTACATATTTCGTGCTTCAAGTAATTTGGAAATATGTTTACTTAAAACATTGCACTCTAAGGCCAGTTTGGGCACACTTAACCCTTTACTGCGAGACATTAGAGTCACATAGATGAAGCGAGTCAGCAGTATAATCCTACTCTCTCATCGGATAAATATAGAACATTCCCAAATACGACGAAAATGTCTCACGCAGCTTATCCCTTGTCACTCATTAATAATGAGGTATTTAGATTAAACTATTTAGAAATAAGTGGTCAGTGATAGTCATAACATTGCGGCCATGTTATTTTAATTACTAACATGTTTTACACTTTCATTTTTCAGTAGTAGTTTACCACAAATTGTGCTGCATTATTTAAGAATGAAAGATATTTATTTCCGGCTGTATGTACTGAACACGCTTTTTGACCAGCGGGAATTTCGTTTACTATGACGGCTGGACTGTAGAAGAACTTGACCCAACGATATCAAGAGAAACTAATTGGAGAGGAATATCATCTACGAGCTGGAATTGGAGTGACTCATAGACTCCCAATCTATCATAATACTCTAGTTGCCAGTCTGCGCGATAAAAGCACTAGTTAATCAGAAAGGCAAAAGATCATGGCTAATTTTTTAGCTATTTTTTTACACTTTGTAGAGAATTATCATGCGAAAAATTATATTCAACATCTCTTGTTATCGTCTTAAATTACAAAATTTTTTGTAAAACGTTTAGTTTTAATATTTACAAGAATTTTTATCGTTATCATATTAAAAACTGAAAGAACTTAGCTTTTTATGGCCACTCTCTTGGTATTAAAAACCGATAATACTACATTATGGCGGACAAACATTTCTCAAACATATTGTTGAACTGATTTGGCTTTGCCTCTCTGCTAAATGAAGCGGTCTTCAACTTCAGTTAGATCAGGACGTTAATCCAATGTATAGCGTTTCACTATACGTCATGGGTTCAGAATTAATTAACGAATAGAGAATAGCAACAAACAAAATAAAAAACTGTATAGTGTATTGAAGAGCGTAGCTTCATGTGACGAAAAAAGGGAGAGGTTACGGAGAACGAATCGGAAGACAGTCCAAATGGTACTGTGCGAGACTACTTTTGCAACGATAACAGAGGATGTATAGATAGCTTGACGTAGAGAGCGCGCCTCTCTGGTTTGATTGAGACTTGAAGAAATAAGAATGTAAGTGAACTATGGCTGTTTGTTTTTATTAAAGAAAAGAGGTCGCTACGGGATAAAACTATAATATCCATCGCAAGTCATAGATATAGAGTTGTATAGCAGGTGAGATATTACTACTCTCTTAATAAAATAATCCGATGACCTATCTCTGTCCGTTATAAATCTTCGATTCTTAGCGAACATAGATAGAGGATAAAGTTAACTGACATAGATGGAGTACAGATGCCAAATTTATTACAAATGATACAAATGCACATGTCAAATCCTTTTAACAACGAAGGAACTATTTGCGCGCGGAGCCTACCCGATAATATTAAAATTAGTTCACGACTTCTCGTGAAGAGGATTTTATGAAATGAGTTCGGTAAGTACTCCTCTATCAAATTGTTTCTTGTACAAGCACGATAATTACTTTACTGCCTTCATCTGATATGTCGACATGCTAAAGAGCATAACAACTGAACAAATTGTAAGCACCCTCACATCTTCTTTCACTAGTAGCAAACTGATGTGCGAAATTGAGAGAATATTACTGAGTGGTTTAGTCCATCTCTAACATTCCACTTCGCGCCCAGAGGACAGCCTCCTTTTCTGGACCTTTACTCTCCTTTCAATGACGCAGTTCATGTGGTGGATCACAGAGGCACTTTTCAGTACAATGCGCTTTTTTATTACGATGAAATTAATACCATTAGACAAATGAGTTCCCACTTTTTGCAATATCACGAGATTTT
>CAJDSM010003758.1:4950-18455 GCA_903981925.1 Ostrea lurida
GGAATTCATATCATTAGACAAATGAATTTGAGTAATCGCACTTATACTGCATTCAGAAACTTCATAAAAACCTATATATTGCTAAATTCAGTACTTCGGACATATACTGTGCCACAATATATTCGAGAAATAGTGTAAATTAAATATGGAGTCTTAAAAGTTCTACATTTGTAATGGAGAACATATTATGCATTGTTCAGTTTCTAGACCGAGATCTATAGGCCACTGAAGTTAATGTTACAGGACTTCTGCGTCTTGATTGTACAAATGCATGCCTGGTAACCCTATGATTTTATGTTCTAAAAAAGGGTTACATATATATATATGGGTCATGACAGATTCGAAAATTGGAACATCAAAGGGAGGGGGTACAAATCATACAGAGAAATAACTTCGGGCAATTCATTCAATTACTGTAGAATTAGACACTTTCACCAATCATTGTAAGCAAACACGCCATCTCTTTTATTTTTCAGCATTGAATACGCGTTTACGTTCTTTTAAAAAGTGACAACCACTGCTTTAAGATTGCTTCATAACATCTAAGTCACCAAAGTTTGTAGCAGAAATAATTCTGTCAAAACCTGGTCAATACACATGATCTTATTTGCAACCACAACCTGTAAATAGGTCGAATGTGGCTTGGTGTGTTTCGTACCAAATCACTGATTTGAATACGGGTTACCCGTTTACCTTAGCAAGACAAAGGGCTCGCGGCGGGTGTGACCGGTCGACAGGGGATGTTTACTCCTCCTGGGTATCTGATCCTGCCTCTGGTGTTTCCAGAGTTCGCCCTTTTTTCGATTTTGTACTCTTTATAGAATTATGAGATTGATCATTGTTCGCTATCTTCACCTTTTCATTATATGGAAATTCTAAAGCGATGCATACTTTAACTAAAATTCAAATTTGACCAATTTTTGTGCAGAACTAGACGCTAGGACTTTGGAGAAAGAGCTTCTTACGCAATTCAAAAACAGACGACTTAATCCCCACTCTCACATGCAAATGGGAATGTACAAATCGCCACGGCAACGCCTGCAGAAGTCCTTCTATCCCAGTGCCAAACAACGTAAGTGCAATTACAATGTTGGTCAACATTTACAATCATGTATACACGATTGGTATATAGTGAGATGTTTTCTTGCAGTAGCTGTTCAGTCAATGGAACAATTTCAACAGACCACAGACACCGCCACCACGACAGGCTATACAGCAGACGACCGCCTCGCTGTTGACGTCATCGAGTCTTCCAGCATAATGAACACAGTGGCTCATTCCGAGGACCGTATTGTCGATGGTACACCATCGAAAACTTCTACCTTGCCTTCTCGAGATTATGTCGATGGACTGTCGAATCCCCGCTGGCGGAGTTTGAATGATGCATCTGACTCGGGATTGTATTCCATGACCAGGAAACCTCGAGGTCTTACACTACAAAAATAAAAGTCTATTCACGGTATCAAATTGAATGAAATCTTGTCTTCCATAATCTGACTTCCTTTAATTTTCTTCTTCAGGTTACGCTGTGATAATAAACAACTACGAGTTCTACAAAGAGATGATAGCATTTACCAGCAGTGGGCCACAGACTCTCAGGGTCATTCAGAAAGGTTTACGGCGGGATGGCTCCATAGAGGACACAGGTACACCCATTCTACTCTTACAAATCAATGCATCTCCATCCCCGAGGAAGGGGTTAATATTTCCGTATACTGAATGTGCATAAACTTACGAATATTTGTTTGTTGGAGACAAAAATGTTGAAAAACTTTTGCTTGAATGTATTTGTATGAGGACAATTCGGGAAACTACTGTCTCACATTTTCATAAAAGATGGGCTCCACAAATGGCAAGAGCTGAATGAATTATATGAGCAATTTATGAATTACTTTTCAGTATAGAATAGTTTAAAGCAAGGGCTTGTTCTGCGTTTTTAAATCGAGGCAGGCTACTGGCAAACAAGTTGCTCAGGCTAAAGGGTTTCAATTAACAGTTTCGTTTAAGTCGGGATAAATTCGCAAATTCTACGGTCGTTATAACGATCTAGTTTGCCCATACACCATTTGGTCAAGTGCTAATTGAAGTGTTTCATTCTGGGACAATTGTTAAACCGTTCGTTAAACACTGATGTGACTACGAATTACTCTGTTTACCTGACCAAGATATAGACTCACGGCGAGTGTGTGACCAGTTGACAGGGCTGTTCATCCTCCTAGGCACTGGTGTACCATGGAGTCCGTGTTTTCCCCAACTCTTATTTTATATCTTATATTCCATTTAGAAGTTATGAGATTGATCACTGTTTATTATTTTCACTTTTCAAACAAATATAAAACATATGCGATTTGTGTTCGCACTTTTAAAAAATGGCGGGTTTAGTTTGAGGAACTTGACTGAGAGGCCGCATGTCGTCTCTGGACGCCTACAAGTATGTATTTTAGTGTGTTGTCGCTTTGTTCTGTGAGTGATGTTGGCTGATTTGATAATAAATTACAATGTAATAATATTACAGAACTTAAGAATTCTCTAACGAAGCTGCGAGTTCTGACAAACTATACTATATTAATCTCCGATGCTTTGATCAAGAATTGCGATTTCGGTTCGTAAGTTGACGATGTGAATGATACCTCAACAAATGAAACCAGTTGTATAAAATCACTTGATTTTTGGTACATGTAGATTTTGAGTTAATTTTCCAGATATTGAAGTCGGTTCCTTCTAGCGACGAACTGCATTTTATTGTCAGCGGGGCAGCTCAACGTATCGTCTCCGACATGATCAAGATACTGAATGACCGCCAGCAGCGCCGACCAGGCGAGTTTGGACTAATACGATACTAAGCTCTTCCAGCCACGGCAAGGAGGGGGAGACTGTTGGGAGTGATTGGGGAAATCAAAGGTGGAAGGTCACGGTCTTTTTTGTTAAACGGAAAAAAAAAATTCCACTGTGTCTATAACATCGCTAGAGAAAACGAAAATGTCTTATTCAATATCAGGATTGACCGATGGAACACCATATATTAGTACAAAAAAGTGGGCAGTAATTGGTCACCCTTCTAACTCCAACATCAATAATCGCTACTTTATATTCGGGATTATACAGATGGTAAGACGCTGGTATCACGGCCAGTAATCTCTTCGCTGATAGGAGCATTATATTCAATCATAATCACTTGACAAACATACAAGGCGATTCGATGAGAAATATACAATAGCGACACGCACGGCAGAAACACTAATCGCAATTATTAAACAAATTATATTTAGCCTCATATTCTGATTGGATAAAAGATCCGAGCGATAACACAACGTGGGGTTAATCTATCTCTATATCTTTTCTCCATATCTCGCTCTTTTTTTTTTTTTTTGTTTTGATTTATCTTATTGGAATGAGCTCCGTCATTTAGCTCAATACAAGTAATTTAGAATTTACTTACAATTTTCATAAATTCTTTACTAACAGGATGTATGAGTGGAAAAGAAGTGAAGTAAGACCAAAGAGGACAAACCAATTCCCCTCAAGTGATATTCTTGATCGGCTATTCACTTTCAAAGAGTGTCGCGCATTTCACGCAGAAGACAAAAACGAATGGACAAGTCCTTTTGTAAAAAACACTTATAAAAGTACTTAAAGAGAAACTATCCCACCCCCCTAAAGCGTAGAACAATGAAATATCGGACCCCAATCAAACAGACGGGAAATTATCAACGACCATAAGTGCCATATCTCATTACATGAACTAACTACGCCACACATCCAGTATCGCAGACAGACAGACATTTAAACAGAAATATAATTCAACTATAGAAATGGTTCTCGCGTACTCTCTTTTTCTCCTTTTTTATTTATGACTTGTAGTTCCAATTATTATAATGGGATGCTTCAAGATATTATTCTAAGGATAACGATTCTATTAACATATGGTTCAGTGTTAACGAAGCCGTCCTCGCGCTACAAGCCTGCGGAAACCCTTCCCACCCTTGCGAAGCCGAGCAGACCATATACATAAATAGTACCACATTGTGTGAAAAAACAAGATCGAACAAGCGACGAACCAATTGCGACACATACTCGAAGAAAATTAATTGTTCAATACTCTTTTAAAGGAAATAGTGGAAGTATTTATGGTGAACCGGTGGTTTTAATTTTTCGAATTATATTTCAATTACCAGGTGTAAACAAAGAGAGAATAAAATATATTAATTAGAAATAAAAGGCGAAAAGGAAGATTAGTGTTCGATACTCATTGGTATTCGTGTGGAGTCTTAAGTAGGTTGTATGTATATATATATTGCCTAATCATACAGATGTATGCAGTCATGAAGGGATCATCCATAAAACCTATAAAATTATAATGAAAAATAGAATGAAATAGGCATTAGAAGTGATTTTAATTCAAAAATTCTCTGCGATTTAACCTCAATTTGGTAATATCATATATATATGGAGAGAGAGAGAATTATGAGTTAGAAAATCATGTTACCCTACACTGATTTAAATCAAGTTTGAATAAAGGTGCAAAACTTCGGCAAGAGGTTGAAATGGATTAAGTTAAATAGAATAATCGCAAGAGAGGTCTAACGCAATATTCAGCTTCATATGTGACAGAAGACAATATATCCCAACAGACATCTTGTTCCACAATTTGTCCATTGAAGACAGGTGTATAAAATAATTAAGAACAGAGCATTCTGAGAGTATTGACAGCAATACATAGTACCCTACGGTACACAAATCATTGACCGCATATTTATTTTCATAATATAGGCTATCATTTAATTTTATTTCACGTGAATCACATAGCGCGATTCTTTCTTAAGAATTTGGGTGATTTTTCAATCGCGTAAGGTGAAAACACGAAAGTCTAATGAACATTATTTGTTGTTGTAATATAAAATTAAATGATAAAGAATGATCTTTATAGTTTTTCGGGTTGATGCAGGTTATGCACCGTGAGATTTTAAGCGGTAAAACTTTTCATCATACGCTTAGTCTTTCTTACTATATATACCGTATATACGTAAAAGGAATATTATGTCGCAGGATTAGGACAATTGGGCTATAACTTAGTGGAAAATGAATAGGATACATCCAGATTCGATCTTGATCTGTAACTTGGGTATGGCAAGGAATGTCCAAATTAAATGAATCTCTGCATGCGTGAGAAAAAAAGTGAGAAAATGATAATTTATTGCAAATTTTTTAAAGTCCAAGGTGATTCAATAGGTTTAATGAATGTGATTGAAACCAAACTTGAACTTGATCTGTAACTGGTATGGCAAAGCAAATGTGCAAATATCAAATAATAATGCATAGTGAGAAAAAAAGTGCGGAAAACTGATATTTTAAAATAAAGTTTTCTAAGTCCAAGGGCATAACTAGTGAAATGAATGGATTAAAACCCCAAACTCGAACTTGACCTGTACTTTGATATGGCAAAAGCAATGTGCCAAATTAATGAATATCTGCAAGCAGTAAGTATAGAAAAAAAGTTGGAAACCAACGGGACGGAATGGGCACAGCAAGACACATAAGAAAGAAAGTATAGTCCACTCGCGGTTACAAACGGTAGGGGAACTAATATACAAGACAAGTTAGTAGATATTGATATATGAAAGATATCAACTCAATGTTGTGAGAAATTCAAGTTAGTGAGTCATGACCATCATCGGGTTTATAATATGAGTTCAATTGTTTTCATAGAAAGGTCGTGGTATGTTCAGTGGATTAAAGTGTCGATTCGCAACCAGATGTCAAGATTTTGAGATCGCTCATAGATGAGTTCGTAACCAAAGACGTGAAAATAGGTAGTGATTGCTCCTTCGCAAACGTCGTCCATCTAGAGTGAGAATCAACGAGTTTTTTGAGATATTTCTTAAGTTAACAAGAGTTGTCAGAAGACAAATAGGTTGCTGGGCAGCATGACTATTCTAACCTAGTTCCCCTTTAGGTAAATCCAAGGTCAATAGCTTGGTAGTGGAATGAATGAGATTTCATTTGTTTTAGAAATATCAAAGTTTCTTAAGCTATCCCTCTTTGTTCAAAAGAATAGCACTCCAGGTTTGAATTTTTGGCCTACTAGGTCAAAAATTTGTTACCGATAGAGAGCATGTAAATGGTGAAATTGCCAAAGTCCAATCAGTCTCATTTGAAAATATTGCCCATTATAAATGATTTTGAAAAGTAGGTCAAAATCTTAATGCAGGGTCACTAGGTCAAAAGTTTTGTACAAACAAAGGGTTCTGTCACGAGGCTTTAAATGTCTAAAATCAAAGCTTCTCATCTTAGTTCGAAGATACACCTAATAAGTTTTTGAAAAGTGAAGTAAAAGTGTACAGGTCATTGTCACAATGTGTGGTATCTAAAAAGGTGATGATATGAGGATTAATAATGTGAAATATTAAAGCTTAATCCTTATTAAAATGATATAGCAAGTAAGAGTTGTAAAGTAGGTCAAAGTAAGGTCAAAAGTTTAAGTAGCAAATAAAGATAGCATCATGAGCATCTATTCATGAAATATAAAGCCTATTCCTTTAGTTCAAAAGATTAGCACAGGTTAAAGTTTTTAGAAAGTAGATCAAGGTCCACAGATACTAAGGTAAAAGTTTGGTACAAAAAAGGTTCATCATGAGGCAACTATATTGAAATTAAGCTATGTCTTGGTTCAAAAGATTATAGACCGGTTAAATTTTTTTCTTTAAAGGTGACGCTGACTAGCGAGGTCATGACATAGCTCTCCGGAATTCGTCCCGGCGAGCTAAAAATGGAAGTTCCGTCAGGCGTTGGCACGCTAAAGAACTCTCACTGGGCACTACGGCCCTGAGCGCTAAGCATAGTACTTCACCTTACAACTGGTGACGTCTCAATACGAGTGAAAAATATTCTTGACGCGACGCAAAACAAACAAATAATCAATCACTCATAGGAATCAAGAGATTAAACAGTCTATCATAAATCAGAATGACTCAGGTAAGCATTACGACCCATAGACCACTTGCTACAGCGAACAACCTACAATTTCTTCGTTTACTTTCTCCATCTCATCATTGCTCCTCCCCCATCTACAACGTCTGCTCCTCTTGTCCATCATTAATCTTTTGTTAAAGTTTGACTGATATCAAAGCTGCAAATTCTATGTAATCAAAATGCACACAGGATGCATGGCAGAAAATTTTTGCAGACTACACTATGGGCTCACAGCAGGTGTGACCGGTCCACAGGGGATGCTTACTTTCTAGGCACCAGATCCTACCTCTGGTATGTCCAGGGGTCTGTGTTTGCCAAACTCTTGTTTTGGGACTTACGAGATTGATCATCGTTATTTTTACCTTTGCTCCAAACCTGGTAAGATTTGTTACAAGCTAGTTGAAAACAATGTATTTTTGTGTACTTTATTTATAATCTCTCATAAAATTGCACAAACATTAAATCTAAAAAACAGTATTAAGAAGAAATTAAAAACTTTTTTTTTTAAAAAAAGGCTAAAGCTTAAATATTTATGCACTTTATAAAGCATTGATTACTAACAAAACAAACAGAAAATGACACTAGTATTTTATGAAACATTTCCTTGCTCGAGATTCACAATCCGCTCCTCCAGGACATAGCAATAAAGTTTGTACATACACTGCATCGAAGACAAAAAAAAAAAGGCGAGAAACATTGCAAGTTATACACTGTGCATCTACAAAATGACCAACTGAGACTAAACAAACAAGTACATGTACAATGATGTTCAAAGTTTGTAGCACAAAAACTAGTTTACAAAATATTGCACAACTTCATTTAAATGAAACATGAGAATCTCTAAAGCTGGCTGTCAAGTATTGCACAAAATATATAATTCATCTTTGGTCCTCTTTTTATAGTGAGAGAAGATTTTTTTTTTTTTTTGGTATTACAAAGTATGAATGTGTTCATTACTCACTAGTGAAATAATTGGGAAAAATTGGGTTCAAAGTTCACCAAGATTTGATAACAATAAAAAGAAACTTTAACACTAACCTTGTCTCGAAAATTTCTGACCATAATGTTGACATCTGTCTAAAATAATCCCCTCCCCAATTTGTAATAGCAAATAATGACCAACATTCACTGCATTTCCACATCCTCTGTTACCAATTCATAGATTAGTTGATTAATCTTTCAAAAATGAAAAATGTCTTAATTTGAGTTTCAACATACAGATTTCTTGGAGTAAGAAACCTTACAGGTTTAAAAAAGGAAAAAGAAATGCCTTAATATTATGACAACATCAACGAAATACAAATCTATACAAATTAAAGAAGAGAGGTACATTCACAAAGGTTGCACATGCCCACTGTAACTACGATTAAAACGGAGACGCTGTTCCCACGAGTCCACCTGTACTTGGCACTTCTGAAAATAACAAAAGTCAATCTCTCATTCAGCAGGTAATAAAGAAATGTACAAGTCACAATTTTTGGGGCAAAAACAAATAGATTTTTGTAACTAATCCCTGAACCCTTGATTTCCAATTCAAAGCAATAAATCATGTCTTATATTTTATGTGTTGCTTTCAAACAGATCATGAATAATTAAGAGTTGCTATTCCATCCCCGCAGTGTCAATTTTCAAAGTTATTGTCATATTTCAGAAATTTGAATCTTTGTTCTTCATGATAAATTCATGAATATTTCATTCTCTTTGAGGAGAACGAAACTGGCAAGCGACAAATCAATACACAAAAAGCCAGAAAGAGTAAATATAGAAATACTATGCAAAATGTCCTTCAATTACACAATGTCTTGAAGCCTCTTGATCTTGTACTTCAAATGAATTAACAAAACAATAAAAGAAAACAAGAGCAATGTCAATGTAGCATTATACACCCATCATCATTATTTTCAGAGGAGGCAGAATGTAGATATAGAGAAGGCAATAACATTCCAATCCATGCACTCAGGGAAACGTTATAGCCTGGAGCCCTGGACAATGTCTAAAAAATCATGTGTGCATTGTGACCTTGACCAATAACCTTGTTTCAAGGTCATGACACATCCTTTCACCCAGGCCATAATTTGTTAAATATCATTCGAACACATGTACTCAGTGAACAATTATGGTTCAGATAATGTTAAACCACTATCTGCATTGTGACATTGACCTTTGACCAGTGCCTTGGCTCAAGGTCATGACACTTCCAAGGGTCCAGGGAAACAATTCTTTCACTGGACAGTAGATTTGTAACATCACAACTGCATGAACTTGTGTTTTGCTAATTTTCTATTTCTTCATCTTGGTTTGACTTGCATTTTATTGATTCCAATATCATAATATTTCATCCATGAAAGGATTCCCATATCCTCCTAACTGGGTGTCACCATGAGTTGAGCCACCTTAATTCACGACTTCATTTACTGCATGTTTAAAGTATGAACATGGTTTGGGCTAATTACCTTTAAAGTAGGAACATGGTTTGGGCTAATTCCTTTAAACTAAGGAACATGTTGGGCTAATTACCTTTAAAGTATGGAACATGGTTGGGCTAATTACCTTTAAAGTAAGGAACATGGTTTGGGCTAATTACCTTCACAAGTAAGGAACTGGTTTGGGCTAATTACCTTTAAAGTATGGAACATGGCTTGGGCTAATTACCTTTAAAGTAAGGAACATGGTTTGGGCTAATTACCTTTAAGTAAGGAACATGGTTTGGGCTAATTACCTTTAAAGTAAGGAACATGGTTTGGGCTAATCACCTTTAAAGTATGGAACATGGTTTTGGGCTAATTACCTTTAAAGTATGAACATGGTTTTGGGCTAATTACCTTTAAAGTATGGAACATGGTTTGGGCTCTCTGAATGGATTTTCTGACTGGTTCACGCCAATCACCAGAGCATCATCCTGAGCATGCTGGTTGGTATAGCCTCAATATACTGAAACAAAAATTTCATTCTCCATTAGATCTCAGGTTTGACATCACAAATTCCTCCATTTTATGATTCAGTTCAACGTTTAGTTGTGAATTCACTCAGAAAAGAAATCACTAAAGACCCCCCCCAGAATGCTGCTCTGAGCATTAATAATAAACCAGTTTATAATTTAAAGTCACAAACCTTACTATTTCATTTACATGTACTACGATACCTCCTATTTTTAAGATTTAAAGAACAAAATTATGAAATTTTTATATCATACTAATTCATGAAAAGTGGGATGAACATTTCATTATCTCTCAAGAAGTATGGAATAAAAACATAAAATGGTTTACTACTTATTTGCAAACTTGAAAGGATAGAAAAATGACTGGCAATTAATATTTTACCAGTCATACTAAATTTAGACGCAAATCTATTTTTCTTCAAAATGAAGAATGTGTTCATTTGGTTTATTTTTCAAAACTGTCTATTCATTGTTAATACGGTTTTCCTTGCTTGTTTGTTTTTCCGAGAATAAAATGATTTTTTGTAAAATATATCATAGTCGCAAAAATCATTCGGAGAATGAATGAAAAATTTATCAATCACATGAACAATATCTGAATACCATGGATATTTCAAAATTAGCTGAATACATTTCTTTCACAGTTTAACTTACACATCTTCAAACCTTGAGCATTTTAAAGTTTTTCATCAGGCCCATCAAGTGTGGGATAAAAAGGTTTGACTGTTGTTTGTATTATTACTGCAAATGTAGAAGGAATGCTCATAATGCAGCCTCTTCAGATTTTTTTTTTTTATTCTGACATTTTGGAGAAAAAAAATTAAAATAAGAGCCCATGGGCCACATTCCTCACCTGAGTGACCTTGATTGGCACTGGTTCAGCAGTGGTGATTTTAAAATCTTTATCCCTGTACTCTATGTCAGGAAGCTTTCGTGTAAATTTCAACTTTTCCAGGGGCGGATCCAGGAATTTTGGTTAGGGGGGGGCGTAGATTTTTTTTTTCAGAGCAGGGGGTTGGGGGCCGCCTTAAGGCCCCCAGTGGGTCCAGGGCAGAAGCCCTGGTGGGGGCCCAGGGGGCGAAGCCCCCGAAAGCTTCCTGAATTTTAGTGATTTTAGGGTAAAATTTAACACAATATAATTAGCCCTCATAGGTGAGTTACACCCTCTCCAGGGCGTAACCAGGAATTTCCATTTGGGGGGTGGTGGGGATACACAAGACTAAGGTATAGGATTTAAAGGTGCTAGTCAGGTCCACAACTGGTCCAGGAATAACCCTGGTAGGGGGTCCAGGGGGCGAAGCCCCCGAAAGCTAAGAAATGTTAGCATTTTCATTGCGTCTGGGGTGTTTTAAGCCCCTAGAGGATCAAGGATGGGCCCTGGTAGGGGTCGAGGGGGCAAGCCCCCGGAAGCTGAGAAATTTTTAGCATTTTCATTGCGTCTGGAGGTGTTTTAGGCCCCTATAGGATTCAGAATGGGCTCTGGTAGGGGTCCAGGGGGCGAAGTCCCCAGAAGCTGAGAGGTTTTAGCATCTTCAGTTTAAAATGGGGGGTGCATGGCACCAGTGCACCCCACTGGTTACAGCCTTGCTTTCTTACAAGCTAATGCCAGGCAGGTAAATATTGACCGAGATATATGCACATTAAATGTGTATATATATCCCCGGAGTATCCTAATCTTTGAAAATTAGGGGGGGGGGGCGTGCGCCCCTACTAAATCCGCCAGTGGCTCGTGCACTGCTTCTCTCTCTCTTTATCCCTCCATTCACTATCTATCCCCTCTCTCTCTCTCTCTCTCTCTTTCTCTCTCTCTCTTTTTATTTTTTTTAGGGGGGCGTACGCCCGGTACGCCTTTCCTTGAATCCGCGCCTGTTTCTGCCAGAGTGGTTGCGAGAAGATTTTAAATCACACCACCCTGTTTTTGCATTTTGTGTGATTATCTCATCTTTGATGGGGACCTGGCCCTTGAACAAACATGTCAGAATCCCTTCTCCCAAAAATATGTACCCAGTTTGGTTGAAATTCGCCCAATGGTTCTGGAGAAGATTTTCCTTAAATATCAACATGTAAAACTTTGATCCCCTATATTGTGGCCCTACCCTACCGGGGCATGATCTGAACAAAATAGGATCTACTCTTATCAGGAAACTTTGAAGGGAATATTGTTTCTATTGGTCAATGGTTCTTGAGAAGAAGATTTTTAAAGATTTACATGTTAAAAGTTCGACCCCCTATTTCAGTATTTGTTGCCCCACCATACCCCAGGGGTGGGATTTGTCATGATTTGAACAACTTGGATCGATCTCACTCTATATCAGGAAACTTTCCTGTACAAACTTTCTGGTCCAAGGGTTCTTGAGAAGATTTTAAATGACCCCACCTATTTTTGGCAATTTCATGATAATCTCCCGGATTCTCCCTTTGATTGGGGGGGAGGTGGGGGGGGGGGGTGGGAGGGAGGGGAGAAGGGGACTGGTCCTTCATTTGAACAAACTTGATTCCCCCTTCACCCAAGGATGATTGGTACCAAGTTTGACATTATTCGGGCATATTATATATATTGTTGAAAACAGATGTAAACTTTTTAAATTAAGATCAACAACCCTTGTCAATATGTACATAACAATGTCAAGGTTGTTAACATGTATACCATTAATGGCTAGGATGCTTAGTACAAATCACGATCTGCCATTTTGAACTACAAGGATGTGTTTGATCAATGGAAGTTACACGTATGAACTGCAGCATCAATGTCAATTATAGGCTTATAGCATGTAGGCTTTCATAAGAAATGACCAGTGGCAGTTATCACAGGTTCAAATTCACAAAATGTATCTCCCCCAGTCCCCTGGAACCTCTTTTCCCCGAGAGTTTCAGCCACCTAAAATTCCTCTCTCAGACTCACTCCTAACTTATAGGAACTTGACCACTGTACCGTGCCTCATTACCTTCAGTATTTTCCTCTCCATTCTGATGGAGAAAATACAATTACAAAGGGAGAGAGGCATGGTCCGATTTTTTTATTTTGAAATTTACACTGAAAGTCTGGCTGCCTTACAATTTCAAGCTTCTCTAACACTGTATAGAATAAATAGGTTAATGCACAAGTTTACATATCCAATGAGTACTGATATCTACATTATATCTATATAAATTATTATGAAACTTGAAATACCACCAATATGCAATTTTCAAGATACGACAGGTCTCTTACTGTGAAGGAGGTGCATTTAAGTGAGACTCTGCCGAGATGGGATATTTGTTCCTGGCACTTCCGCATGTAAACAAATTCTTTCATGCCTTACTATGCATTGTACAAGAGTTCTCCGAAGGAAAATAACTCGTACATATCTCGAAACCAGCGTATTACAGTGTATTAATTTCGAAGAATTACTCTTCAACGTGTACTACAGCGTAGTGCCATAAATGAGTCAACTTTCACATTTTATGCTATATATTTCATTGAAAAACATTCTTTGTTTGAACAAGCATTTTGAATTCAATTTTGCTCTAACTTTTATGAAATCTAAAACGTTTATTCTTAAACACCTAGACATAAATTGTAATCACGAATTTTAAAACCTTTGCCAACAATTGCAGA
>CAJDSM010003762.1:0-11681 GCA_903981925.1 Ostrea lurida
TTAAATTAAATATCGAGTTGATAACAACTCACTCAATAGATTTTTAGATGAATAAATTCTGTCCCGTAAGGTCAGGTAATAAAGGAGAACAATTCGTGCATATGGAAATTCCACCAGAATGTTGGAAGATCTAATCATCAAAGACTACGAAGATGTAAAGGCAAATATGAGGAACAGTGATTAATCTCGTAAGCCCCAAATAGAATACAAAAACAAGAGTTGGGTAAACACGAACCCCTGGACACACCAGGGGTGGGATCAGACGCAAAGGAGGATTAAGCATCCCCTGTTGACTGGTCACACAATATATTGTCAATGAGGAATTGCAGCATATTTATATATAAATTCAGAGTATATGTGCGTAGAATAAGTAGTGTTTAACAATTAAATTGAAGTAATTTATTTGAATGGCTGATCACTAGATATGAGTATTTCCTTTTTCCACATTTGTGAAGAAGCAACTGTGCATTATGACAAAAAGTTTTGTCTTTAATTTGTCGTGATTAATGGTCATGTAAAGCGTTGAAAAGCCATAGGTTTTGATGTTGTTCATTTCAGAAACGTTTTGCTATTTCAAATTTACTAAAAGTTCTTTGGATGTTTTCGGATCTATATTTCATTTAGACCATTTTAGACATGCCTTGTGGTGCAGTATGTTTGAAGTTCCTCCTTCACAACAGTTTTAAAATATTTCGTGAAAAGCACTTTTACAGACTTTTACTTTCATGTTTCGGATTTCCAACATTTCGGTTTGAGCATCACTGAAGAGACATAATTTGTCGAAATGCGCATCTGGTGCATAAAAATTGGTACCGTATATGATTTATATTAGAACATTTATAAAGTATTTACTGGATTCAGCAATATATTTTTGTTCATTCGTCCAGTTAATATTGACTTGGATATTAAATATGTTTAAAAATGAAAGCATGGTTTTAAAGAATTTCGTATTCTAAAATGGCAGTTGGGGTCGAATTGTGGAATTAATGATAATGTTCATTTAAATTACAGTTCTAATAAGAAGCAAAGCAAAATTGTTACAAGCTGTCAGTTGGAAGCAAAACATCTTCCTTGTGAACAATCCACATGTAATTCTTTTTATCACTTCTAGATTAGGATGGATGGTACGTACTTTTGATTTGATGTATAATATGAAAAGGTGCAGATAACGAACAATGATCGATATGATCATAAATCTTATATGGAATGCAAATTCAGCGGGAGGCAGACACGGACCTCTGGACACACCAGAGGTGGAATCAGGTGCCTAGGAGGGGTAAGCATTTCCTGTTGACCCGTCACACCTGTCATGGTGCCTGTATCTTGATCAGGTATACATATAAACAGAGCAGTCCATAGTAATACATTGTATGATGGCCTAACAATTGGTATGAAACACGGCAGACAAAAGTTGACCCAGTGACAGGTTGTATTGGCAAACTAGACCGTTATAACAAAAATAGAATTTGCGAAATGTGGACTTTAAACGAGACTGTAGAAACCTCTACAACATCAATATGTGATTTTGATATTCTTTTACATATTATCAATTCTGATAAGGTATTAATTAAGTTGTTTTTTTCATATGTAGTTCATCGTGTAGCATCGTCTTTGACAGGATTCAAAATAGCAAGAGATATGAAGCAATGCCCTCAATTTAGCATTTGTTTTAAAGCAAGTGATTTCAGGTCCTCTTTTTCAACTGTGTCAATTTTACCAGTAACCACGTGTCTAGCTAGACATTTCAGCAAAGAATGCAACTTCCTTCACCATTTCAGCCTACGGATCCACTCAAACACTGAAATTCAATGTTTTCATAATTCTCCACAGAATATCTTTTATTCTTTACATACTGTCTGGTAAGAAAAACTATATTTTACTTAGGAAGTTTGTTGCGTATAAATGGTAAATTGTATTTAAAGATTTACTTCTAGCAATTTCTTTGCAACATCGAGATTTTAAAAACCAGGAGAAGAATCTCTCTCTCTCTCTCTCTCTCTCTCTCTCTCTCTCTCTCTCTCTCTCTCTCTCTCTCTCTGATGAGAGATTGGTAAGTGTGCTAACCCAAGAACGACAACTCTTATATACATGTAATACCCTTTCGGAAGCATGAATTACGCAGAGGTTTAGAAAATGATACATGTATTTTATAATTGCTAAGATTATTTATATTAACACTGAAAATCCTCCATACATCTCCAGGAAATTATTGTCTAGTATATAGAAGCAGCAGTAAAGTCCTGACGGACGATATGACACGATTTCATTCGGAAACCTCTGATTTTATGCTGCACTTAAAACCTATAAAGAATACGATCCGAACACATTAGTTGAAGTGCATCGCGTATAAATAGCCATTCTGAAGGACCATTCAGCACTAATCACAGGAACGCAAGAAAGCAGAATCCAAACGGACACAAACTCGCAGGAAATCATCATGAGGTGAGGAATCGTACGTGCATGCACCTTTTAAAAATTTATAGTTTAGTTCAAAGTATGTACATGTGTAATCTAAATGTAAAACGTGCACGTTTACTCAGAACAGGTACTTTGAATTATAAAGAATTATTTGAATAAAATTGATCGATTGCTAATTTATATTTCACACCTCCTCGGGGACTCTAGTTCTTTTGTTGGGGGACCCTTCGAATTTGCATGGATTACACAATGCGCTTACGTCAAAGGTCTGGTTTCCCTCTGATCCAATATATTTTACACCTCTTTCGGGAAGTCAAACAGATTAGCGGACTCTGAGTCTTTGGTTTTGTTTTGTTTTCCTTTTTTTTTTTTTTCCTTTTTTTTTCTTGTTGCGGAAAACACCCTCCGAATTTGCGTGGACTTTACATAAACACCGCGCCGACCCAATATATTTTCAGAAATCAAACACATGTGATTGTTAGTTTTTCAAAAATATTTTTATTTATTTATTTTTAAACAGGCGATTTAGTTGACCCTGACATGTATTATGGACCGTGACATGATGAGTTAATCGATAATTAAATAATAAATACCCGTGTACATGTGGAATGCTTTAAAAATTCATTCACTTCATATTCAATTCACATTTAGTATCATGTCAATATTTGCTAATTATTATGATTAACTTGAAAATTTTTAGGAAAAAAATAAAGATAGACATTAAATAAAATCTGTCAAAACCAGGTTCTTCAAAAACATAATAGTGTTTGGTATCGTTGGAATTGTCTCAATATGCGAAAATCATAATGCATATCAGAAACAAAATTGTAAAAAAAAAAATTGTTTTAAAAAAACGGCCTTATCTTGATTTTTTACCGAGACACATTTGCACACGGCCCGCAAGTCGATCGCAGGGCGAGCGATGCTCGGCAGATATCAGCACATATCGAAATTTCAACCCAAGTACTTTCACAGTACTTTATCAGTAAATATCAGTACCCAAGTAAAAACCACAGTAAATATCAGCAATTATCAGTACCACCCAGTACTTTCACAGTACTTTAATCAGTAATTATTCAGCACCAACAGCACAATATCAGTAATTATCAGCAATTATCAGTAAAAAATGACACTCTCAGTACATTTTGCGTCCAGTAGCTGAATGAAATCTAGTAGTGAATTATCTTTTAATTGTTTGTTTAAAGCTCCTAGTGCCTTTATTTTATTTGTTTTGTAATATATATTAAGTGAAAACTACCATTTTATTGACTGCTATCTTAAATCGTGACTTTGTCTTGATATTAGGTTGGATAAACGCCTTCAGACTTTTCTGTCTCGCTCAGAAGGGGCTAGACTTTTTTCTCGCTTACACAATAAAAGTCGAATTTGCAGTTTCAACTCCTTGGTATGCCCGGTAATGCAAAACATGGCGATAGCCCCTTAGTCCCCCCCCCTCCCCCCTCCACTTGCCTCCCTGCTGTAGAGTTAGTTTAGGTTGCGTGCGCAAACTGAAAATTGACCATGCTACATGTAGTTTATACGTATGTACAATAACATAAATATTAGTTATTCTCCACATATCAAGGCACTGAAATGCATATAGCAACATCAAAATCACATTTTAATGGCATGCTCCTCACGAAGATATTAACAGCTGTTAAAAGCGCATCGTGCCTCAATATATGTTAGAAGTGGTGTAAATCAAATATGGATTTAAAAAAAAATCTAAAGAACTTTACGAAAATTTGAAATTACATAAACAACATCAAAACACATAATTTTTCAACACTTTAAACGATCTTTCCTTATGATATTTTTTGATTTCATAAACAGATGTGTCTTCAACAAATATGGAAAAAGGAAACATTCATACCTAGTGAGTTATTAAAAGTTACTTTGTTTAACACCATTCTTATTCTACGCACCAGTAATCTGATGTTGATATCAAACAATGCTGGAGTAGTCTTGGTGATCAGGTCTTCCAATAGTTTGTTGGAATTCCCATGGACACAAATTGTGCTCCTTTGTTGTTATATTTTCATAAGGCAGAATTTATTCAAAAGATTCTACATGAGAAGAAAAGTAGCAGTTTAAAGTAGGAATGGGCAAATTTTGTGGTCGTTATAACGATACAAAATGGCGAGGTTAACATTGTGTCAAACGATCTAGTTTGCCAATATAGCTTCCATTGGGTCGAATGCGTCTAACGTGTTTCATACCAACTTTAGGCCATTCTTTAAACACTGATTTGACTACGGATTACTCCATTGTGTTTACTCACCCTAAGCGCGTTTTCCCGCACTTTGGATATGGTCCAGCAGGTCCGTGTTTACACATCTCTTAATTTGTATTTTCTTTAGGATTGCTGTACATTTCACAAATTTTATGGTCGTTATAACGATCTAGTTTGCCAGTATGGCCTGCCATCGGGCTAATGCTGTTTGACGCGTTTCACAGCAATTGTTAATCCGTTCTTTATACAATGATTTTGACTACGGATTACTCCGTTTACCGTATCAAAACAATGGACCCACTACGAGTGAGACCGGTCGACAGGATAATGCTTACTCCTCCTAGGCGCCTGATTCCACCTCTGGTGTATCAAGGGGTCCGTGTTTGCCCAACTCTTGTTTTGTATTCTGTTTTGTATTCTGTTTGGGACTTACGAAATTGATCCCTGCTCGTAACCTTCGCCTTTTACAGAGCTCACGGAGGGTGTGACCGGTCGACAGGGGGTACTTCTCCTAGGCAACTGATCTCTCCTCTATTATATCCAGGGGCCCGTGTTTGTCTATCTCTTTTAAAAATTGTATTCCGTATAAGATTTATAAGATTGATCACTGATTGTTATCTTCACCTTTTCATTCATGTCAACAAGCCAAGCACATGGGATAGTTATCTAAAGGAATCGTGATCGATCTCAAAGATGGACTTGTGTCGGTTGTGTGGGGGTCAACTGCCACTGAAATATCGTAGGATCATTTTTCATCTCTATTTAAAGTTTTAAACAATCGTCAGAAGTTCTTAATTACAGACGAAATGACAATCTGCCCCACTAGATTTGTTATGCATTCTTCATCAAGTTGAATAAGTTTGAGAAAATTTACCAATACATCGAAAATGAAGTTCAGCCACTAAAAGCTGAAAATTCTACCGTTAATTTCTACACTTACTTCAAAGACTTTTTCAACCTTTTCTTTAGTTGATTTCGCTATACTTGTTTACAATAAACTAACGAACAGTATCATGAATGCCATTATCCGATTGGCTAGGTTATGAAATTACAAGACGCACACAGGCCTTAACGGTCACCTTAATATCATAGTCCATACAGGGAGTCTCATATTTGCATTTAAGCCTTGATATGGAATATTTTGCCCGCATGTTACCACCTTTCAAATATGCATATGATTCCTATTCAAATACACAAGAAAAAAGGAAGTTTGAAGCAAATAAATCATTTCAGCAATCCTTACCTCCATGGTTTGTGCGGAGCAGTGGATGGACCAACGTCCTTAGCTTGCAAAGATGCACGAAATAAAAGGTCAAGTACACGGAATATCGAGTCGTGCGCACGAGATAATTAATTGGCAGTTTTGCCCCACCCCAAAGGTCCTAGGAGTGCAAGATTAATGGATTTTTCAATTCATATCCCCCTTGTTCCAAAAGCTTTAAACCAAATTTGAAAAGAATTGGAATGGTAGTTAGATTGTTGACGAACAACGACGGACGAAGACCAGTTGCAATAGGTCACGTGAGTTTACTCAGGTGATCGAAAAATTCAGAACGTCCTCTAGGTTAATTTTCGTTGCGTAATCTTCGAAAATACAAATTTTCAGTGTTACCCTCAACTACATGCACTATCGATTTTTTATCAACAGATTTGTTGCCATCATTTACCCGCTGCGTGCCCGATCCCTGTGTACATCACGCCACGCTAAATTTGTCATAGGATCCGTTTGGATCCTCTCCTTTGTTTCCACTTGTCCAATCCTTTTCATCCAGGTAAGTAATAGTTATCATACGTGTAGGGTTGTTAAAGAAATGCCGCACCAAAGCCACAGAAAAATTAAGATGCGCAATTTTCCACGACGGAGGAACGTTATAGTATACGCATGCGTTGACGCTAACTGTTTTAGTCTTACGTCCCGTCAAAAAATTTCACTTATGATGAAACGTCCTTAGCAATAAAGGGGGTATCACAAATTTGACCATATGCTTGGCGCTCAAGGACGTAACAGGGAGGGCGCCTTAACGTGCCAACACCTGCCGCGACACGGGACCTCCTATTTTAAAGGTATTACATCCGAAATCCCCCGCATTTCACTGGATTCCGAAACTTTAAAAATACCCCTACAAACAAAAATACATTACTGGATCTGGAGAAATTTATTTTTGCACAGCAAACTTAGAAGGCCTTCTAAAAATGAATACAACGTAGTGTGGCTAAAAACTTTTGTTTGTTTCGCTTAGGAGATTTCATCAATTGAAAGGATTATGGAGGTTACCCATTAATTCCCAGCATGCATCTGTGTTCTGACGTAAATTAGTCACATTGCTGCTGGAGACTGGGTCACTGTTACACAGCTAGTGCACAATAAAGATGTCTGAATGTGAACACATATTTTAAGATTCAAAATCAATTAAAATATGTATAAAAATATTTGGAAATAAACAAGATTGCTGTAAGATAAAGTACTGCTGTATCATCATACAATTTATACATACTTTATATATATTTTTGATGAACAATTGACCATATAGACTGATACGTTTTGGTGATACAATGTACAACAATACTGACAGATTCCTTATTCCGAGTCTGTATCAGAGTCTGATAATTTGCCATCTTCACCAGGAAAATGATTTTCTTATTTTCATCCAACACATGGAGGTATTTTCCCCCAGAGGCTGACCATGTCTGACCCAATTAATGAATTGTCTGTAGGTCATAAACCTTAATTGTCTGCAACAGAAATGTATCCTATCACAGGTGTATGTGGAAATTTTTGCACACAAATGGCATGCTATGAGTAGTAGATTTTGATAAATACAGCAGATATATTTATCATTTTTGTTTGTGTTTTTCTTACTAGTGATTTGTAAGTGCTCTGGGACTCTTCCTATCTGGGTTTTGTACCAGAGATAATTAATGTAAGCTGTCTCAAGGATAACAGGACTTAGACACACACTATGTCAAAGTCAGGGTGTAGAGAAATGCACTGTGTGTACATTTTTATATAATCCAAAAATAATGTTCAAACTCTTGACAATAGAGACACTCCTTGAATGTAGGCAAGATTGAACAATACTCACAATCACATCAATCCAGGAAAAAAAATTCCTCTCTCATTAAAGTCAGTTGCTGGTGAGGAAGCAACATTCTGGAAACAGTTTCTTCCTCTGTAAACTCTGGTACAAACTTATATTCAAATACTTCTGTCTCATTATTTAGTTCACTTTCTGATGATGACATTTTCACGGTGTACTAAGAGTTCACGGTGTGTAATGTGACTAACTGACGTCAACTCCAGTGCTGACCTCTGGTGAGATAACCCAGCAGGGAGGTAATGATTTTATCAATATGGCAGCTCCCATGGATTGTAAAGATCTACTAACTGAAAAAAGCTATTTCTTTATGATTTTCAGAATTCATGAACTTTTCCTTTAAAGACAAGACTTTTTAACATTATAGACAGTTGCTTCTTCAACAAAACTGGAAAAAGAAAAAAAAATTCATATCTAGTGATCAGCCATTCTAAAAATTACTTTGTTAAACTCCACTCTGATTCTACACACACGTATTTAGAACTTGATATTAAAGCAATGCTTGAGTCCTCATTGACAATATCTTCGTAGTTTTTGGCGATCAGGTATTCCAAAAGTCTATTGGAATTCCCATGGGCACGAATTGTACTCCTTTGTTAGCTGACCTGTTATATTCTTATAGAGCAGAATTCACAGAAAGCTTCTACATGGTAAAAGAATAAATGCGGTGGAATTTAATTCTATATTTCGATACATTGACGACGGTTTATCTATCAATGATAATGAATTTCATTCATATGTCGACTCAAAAATATCTCAGCGAACTAGAAATAAAAATAACCACAGAGTCTTCAATGTCTGCTTCGTACTTGATACTTATTGAACATAGACATTAACCGCAAACTAACAACTCAACTTATGACAAAACGGACGATTTCAGCCTCTCCATCGTCAACGTCGTATATTTATGTTAGCAATATTCCATCATCACCTGCCATTTGGTGTGTATGCCTCTCAACTTATTTGATATGCAAGTTTGTTCTGCGTATGATTCATTTTTTGTGTCGCCTGCCTGCGTTAGCGAGGCGACATATAGGGATCACTTTAGTCGTCTTGCGTCGTCTGGCGTCGGCCGTCGGCGTCCACAAAATTTTCTGTCACATTTTTTCAGAAACCACATAACCAGCTTCCTGATATTTGGCACAGAGCATCAGTATGGACAACTGTATCGTGTAACGCAGTTTCCAATCGCCGCATGTCAACCTCCTGTTTGACGCAACTGATATATTTTTAACATAGACAAATTCTGTCACATTTTCTCAGGAACACACAAGCCAGCTTCCTGATATTTGGCACAGAGCATCAAGTATGGACATCTGAATCGTGTAACGCAGTTTCCAATCTGCCGCATGTCAACTTCCTGTTTGACGCAACTTAGAATATTTTTAACAATAGACAAATTTCTGTCACATTTTTCTCAGGAACCACACAAGCCAGCTTCCTGATATTGGCACAGAGCATCAGTATGGACATCTGTACGTGTAACGCAGTTTTCCAAATCTGCCGCAATGTCAACTTCCTGTTTTGACGCAACTTAGAATTTTTTACATGACAATTTCTGTCACATTTTTTCTCAGGAACCACAACAGGCCAGCTTCCTGATATTTGGCAGAGAGCATCAGTATGGACAACTGTATCGTGTACGCAGTTTCCAATCTGCCGCATGTCAACTTCCTGTTTGTCGTAACTTAGAATATTTTTAACATAAAACAAATTTCTGTAACATTTTCTCAGGAAACCACACTGGCTAGCTTCCTGAATATTTGGCAGAGAGCATCAGTAATGGAGAACTGTATCGGTGTAACGCAGTTTCCAATTTGCCGCATGTCAACTTCCTGTTTGACGCAACTTAGAATATTTTAACATAGAAACAAATTTCTGTCACATTTTCTCAGGAACCACACAGGCCAGCTTCCTGATATTTGGCAGAGAGCATCAGAATGGAGAACTGTATCGTGTAACGCCAGTTTCCAATCTGCCACAGTTTCACTTCCTGATTGACGCAAACATTAATTTTTTTTTACAATGAACAAATTTGTCATGATGATACTTTAAATGATAAAGTAAATTTTTCAAATGAAATTAGAAGTAGGACGGCGACCACATGTCTTCCCTGGAAGACTTCCACTAAGTTTGATCGAGGCAGGCTACTTACAAACAATTGTGTTGCAGGGGTTTCAACAGTCACGTTTAAAGGCAGTATTTCGAAAATTCAATGGTCGTTATAACGATTTAGTATGCCGTATGGCTGGCTATTGGCCAATGCTCGATGTGTTTCATATTAATTGTTAAGCCATTTTTCATAACACTGATTTGACTACGGACTACTCCGTTTACCTTGATCAATACAGTGGGCTCACGGCGGGTGTGACCGGTTGACAGGGGATGCTTACTCCTCCTAGACACCTGATCCCACCTCTGGTGTGTCCAGGAGTCCGTGTTTTTTGTATTCTATTTGGAACTTACGAGGTTATGTTTGGCCTTTACATTCTAAATGCCGAACATTTGGCGAAAGGTGCAATATAGCCTATAAGTTTGACGTAGTCGAAAGGGGAACGTTTACTCCTCCTCTGGTGTGTCCAGGAGTCCGTGTTTGCCCAAACCTTGTATCGTTATTTTTGCGTTTTCGTGGTACGAGTCATGCTCGAAACTCACGATCTCACGGTTACAAGTGAATACTCTACCGCTGTTTGTAAAGCCAACATTTATTTCTTTGAAAAGGATGATTGCATCTTAAGATGTTTAACTGGGTTCTCTTTGCAACTTTTTTGGTACATTTTCCACAAGTGTTTCCAGCATAGCAAAGAACTCAGTTTATCAAATCAGATATCAAAATTAACAAGGAGAAAGGTCCATACTTATCGATGATATATGTTTTCATTAGTTGATTGCTACACATAATGTATTGCTGATAATTGTAAAAATTAAATTTCGTGCAATTTGATGCTAAATGTGAAAATAAGAGTGTATTGGTGATTACCATGTAATTTCTATTTATATAACGATTTTAATCGTTATAATGGTGGTTAATATTAAAATCAATAATCCATAGCTCTGGTTTCGAGATAAAGTACGTTAGAAATGGTATAAATGTCTCCATTTACACCCACGTGTCACTTTGCACGACTCTGTAAGCCCGCGGCAAATATCCACCCTGCTAAACTAAACGGCGATTAAACCAAATTTCCATGTTCTGATAGGACTATTTTAGACTTCAATGGGTCTTTAAGGCGACATTCAAATAAAGTTTTATTTGAAAGAGTGGGTCCTGGCACCTTTTACCGTGTTTTTGCAATGGGTATCTTATCTCCGAATGTTCATGATTTGTAATATTTGGTCAATAATATGTAATATCAAAAATCAAATATTTCGTTTAGTTTGAGTTGTAATAATATGGCAAATTGTAAGTGGCGAAAGATTCAGCAAATCATGCCTCGCGAGAGTCTGATGTGACGTCACACCCAGAACTCGACGAAAAATGTTGCAACGATGTGAAGACAGTGGATTTTGTTCAAATGAATGCGTCTGTACACCGAGTTTTTCCTTCACATATCTATAGAAAAAAATGGGACTGTTTTTTTTTAACTCATGAGGACTCGAAATATGGAAGCGACACGTCAGTTGTGCGCGGCAGTCATTTAAATGTATATGTACCTTGTGAGAATTAGATCAATGACGAAGTAGGCCCCAGAAGAAGCTGTCTTTGAAACTCAGGGATGTGAGGCCATATTATCAACTCATAAACCATCAACAACAAAGCCTGAGCAATGTAGACACGCTGTACAGAAGCTCAATATGTCACGAGTGAGCTCTATACATTTGTACCTGTATCAGGGATATCACACAACTCATGACTATCCTAACTGCTCTAATTCACGTATCTCATCGTTAATTTCATTTTACAGTCAAACTTCGTTATCTCAAACTCGATGGGA
>CAJDSM010003765.1:0-12012 GCA_903981925.1 Ostrea lurida
TGGATTTATATTTGTCGGAGATAGTGCCGACTTGAGTATCGGTAATTGTACCGTATTTTTGCCGTGTCCCTATGGTTGAGACTTGTGATAAGTTGTTTGTTTATTATGTTTTACTTGTTGATATAAATTATTCGTTAAAACTTTACATAGAGTTTTGTTCTCCAACACAGACAGGCGTTTCCGATTTTTGCGTTACATATTTAAAATAGCGCAACCAAGCGGGGCTGGTCTGGTGATGTCGCCACAAATCACTTTTTTTCATATGTTTCAAATTTAATGGACCGATGTTTTTAAGTTGTGAAGAATATTGGGAGTTCTTGGGCTGTAGCATGATCGTGTGAACCGTACAGTTAGTCGTTTCTAAGATAGTTTCATATGTCACCTCGATCAAATATTCACGTGTGAACTTGAATAAAGGGGGAAAACTCTCACAGATCCTACTTCCCAATCTGCTTATAAACATAGATATTTAATATATTAACATTGACGATAACGAGAGAAACAAACAACTCAAATATTTATGACAAAACAGGATAGATTTCAGCATTACTCTATCGTCAACTTCCTAATCATATACATAGAACTACAACAATAAATATATTACCAACCATCGCCTGCATTATGGATCTTTATAGCCTAGCAAACAAGTGATAAAACTGAATCTGAACCTCTAAAGTGAATGATTTTAGCCATATGATCCAAATTCTGAACACAAAAAAAAAGAAAAATATATTTGTGCGTGGTTTCGACAGTCGTTTTCAGTTCTCTATTTCGCAAAAAATTCTTATAATCAAGGAATGGACTGTCATTTACAAAGCAGACAATTTGTCATTAGGAGGGAATACTGTCTTGACCGCGTTTTCACCAATTGTTCACGTCGTTGCTTGACTTAGAATAGGGATTAACTCGGTTTATTCAGATTAGGTGTTGACCTATCAACAGAGGATGCTTGCTTCCCCAGCAACCTCGTGATGCCAAAATCTGGAGGTCCTGGGGGTTATGATGTTTGCACCTACTCCAAATTTTGCAAGTTTTTATAAACCAAGGGATTTATAACTAGATCCCGCTTTCATTAGTTGTCACTAATTTTTTATAATCAGTTTTAATTGTTACAGATCACTTATTACCTCTTCTGGAAGCCATAAAGTTATAATAGTTTTTTCTTTTTTAAATGTTATCAACAAAATTTGACTTGAACTTCCGTTGCATCATCTACCTTGGCTTTATAGTCGATTACGCTTCTTGACTAGGCTATAAATTCGCCTCATACCTGATTGACGCGCATCTAAAACGTAGAAAGTCAGAAGCGTAATACCGTACGAAAGAATGTAAAAGCTGCAAACTACATGTGCACAATAAACAACAAACAGTTCAACCGCAGTTTATCACGGCGATAAATGCATCGGTATGATTTCTAGCAGACTAAGCAGAATTAAGGAATGCGAATCGGAACACTTGGCTCGCGAAGAATGGTTTACTGGATATGAAAGGAACTAAAACTTACTCTCTCTCCTTCTTCTCTTCTCTCTCTCTCTCTCTCATCTTCCTTCTCTCCTCTCGTTTTTCTCTTCTCTCTTCTCTCTCTCTCTTCTTCTTCTCTCTCTCTCCTCTCTCCTCTCTCTCTCTCTCTCTCTCCTCTCTCTCCTCTCTCTCTTCCTCTCTTCTCTTTCTCCTCTCTCTCCCAGCATGTTTATAAATCCCAAGTAACATGTAACATCTTGTTGTAGCTTAATAACGTCGGATATTTTGAATTATGGATATATTGAACAATGTAGACCAGCTGAATTTCAATATAACAGAATGTAGACTACATACATAAATACATAGGTACACTTTCTTTCGACTTGTATTTTAAAAGTATCAAAGATGACTCGCAGTGTCATCGCTCATGGAACGAAGAAAACATAGAAAATGAATCTAATTAATTGATATTGTATTTTCATTGTTATATATGTACAATATTTTTCATTTTCTGCAGTGCTTGCAGCAAACGTGCTGTAAACTTTGTGGCATAGAAAAGACGTGCTGCAAACTGTGTGCCAGAAAAAAGATTGCACACAAAACGTGCTGCAAACTGTGTGTTAGAGAAAAGATTGCGCACAAAAACGATGCTTGTAACCAATGTTCAGCAAACAGGGGCAGCTGCTTGCTATATGAATTCCGAAGCACAAAACTTTAGTAGTTACTCCATGTATAGCCTCTAGCTCTTAAGTTTCATTTCTATTGCTCAAATACACGTGACAAAAGGTCCATCTATTGTCTTCTGATTTAGCAAAATGCACCATTCCCCAAATACAATTACAGGATTTTATTTTTATTGCTCAAATACAGTCACGTTACAAAGTTTCTTGAAAAACACCCAATGTTCTATTTCTTACTCTCGCGAAAAGCGCCATTCGCAAATACACGTTAATGTTCTTGTACAAAAGTCCATTTCCGACATCACGTTTTCGCGATTTGACGTCTACGAACTAACTATCAGAATTAATTATTATACACATAAGGGAGACAAAATGCGTAAAAGTTGACATAACGTTACTTTGAAAACATGCGATATGTCCTACGAGTCATTTTGCGATATTTTAATACTCGCGTAAACTAAGGACACACTCTAGAGTAGTGCGTGTCGGAATATCTAATCTATTGTTTATAACAAAACAGCAATGTTCATCTCATGTGAAAGTACAATTAATGATAAATGATGCAAAAAATAGTTTAAAAAGTTTATTTAGTACATTCGATATGAAATAATTAGCGACGGAAAAAAAATCACACACTGTTAGTTTTATTTACGTGGGTTGTTGATATCTGATCTGATATTAAAAACGACAAGCGATTTCTCCGCATACATTTTCCGGACACATAGCACTATAATGACTTGTTGCACTTTTGTCTGCAAAAAAAGGCGGAGTGTTTTTGTTCCCCATCAAATCAATGTATTTATTTAAAAGCGGGAAGCGATGAGGTGAGGCCAAAGAGAGTACAAGTGTATAGGAAAAGTAATTATTGATTGCTATCTATAACAAGCTTGAAGATCTGATATCTGACAAGATAGTTAGAAATTGTATATAAAGATGACGTATTTGTCGTTTGTCATCATCGCTGAACAGAGATTAGCAATGACGTATCTCCAGGCCCTGTTTCTCCTCGCCGCTGTGGTGCCGACTTCCGTTCAGGCAAATGGACGAGGTAAGACTTACCCCGGTATTAAGCGCCAAATTAACATAAACTCAAATAATTGAAAGTAACTTTAATTATCTAAAAATAACTTTAAATCAATTAATGCATGCAATCATTCAATTAAAGATCTCGTTAAATAATTAATGATAGCTTCAACCCTGAATTATCAATTTATGATACCAATAATTCTTCGGCTCAATTGAAGCGTGCTATAATTGATTGAATTATTGCTCTCTTTAAATGAAGTAAAGGGCGCATTTATTGAATTAATTTAATCTTTCCTCTCTTCAATTGAATTGATGATAACGTTAATTCATTTAATGGGCGCAACAATTGAACTAGTGCTCTCTTGAATAGAAATAAAGCATTTATTAATTCAATTAAAGAGATCGATAATTCTTTAAAAGAGAGCAACTATATAATTAGAGATAACCACCACTCTCTTTAATTGAATTATTGCTCTCTTTAATTGAATTAATGCGAGCATTAATTCCTTATACAACACTGTTGTAAATGATTAAAGATATCTTTAATTGAATTAAAAAGATCATTAAATGATTTATATCGAGCATTAAATTAACTTTTGCGAGCAATAAATTTTCCACTACATGAATAATGTCAGAAAGTAACTGAAGAATGTAATTAGATCCGCTCATGGATGTGTTGCTATACAAATTCGATGTATATACGGTTGTGGATCTCGATAAAATCACAAACAACTCTTCCTGCGTGAAAGGTGGAAAATACTTCTAGATGGCTTACGGCGGGTGTGACCGGTCGACAGGGGTTGCTTACTCCTCCTAGGCACCTAGCTGATCCCGCCTCAAGTGTATCCAGAAGTCCGTGTTCGCCCATCTCTTGTTATGTATCATATTAGGGACTTGCGAGGATGGCTACTATTCTTTGTCTTCGCCTTTCCACCATCAATATGTAAAAATTATATGATATAAAATGATAGCCAATATCATAGAATGATTGCTAATGAGAAGACAGCGGATGTAGGATGATATATATATATATATTATATATATATATATATATATATATATATATATATATATATATATATATTTTTTTACCCTTTTCGCTGCCCATAAACAAGACCAGCTTTTCGATTCATTTTACCTTCAATTTGATTGCTTTTACAAAATACTCATGCATATTCATTGGTAATCCAAAAATGCCACATGGTTACATCTGCTAATCATAAATGGGACTTTTTGTCCCAGTGCAAATATTTTGTGCGACTTTTATCCTAAATAGGTAGTATATGCTAGTATTTTAAAACAAGACCGCAAAAATTAAGCACCATAATAGTCCATCTTGGATCATGGTGATCCTAGCGTAATCTTTTTTCTCGTCAAATGTGTGAGATTTTTTTTTATTGGCTTTTGCAGTTGTTCGTGCACATCCGTATGCCTGTGAGGAAAGTCCATGTAAAAACAATGGTACGTGCGTGGAAACGGGAGATAATGTGTACGCCGCCTTCCGGTGTGAGTGTCCATTTGGGTTTGTCGGCGTATTATGTGAATATGCTGCCTGTTGGAATGCAGAACCTAAGTGCGAAAATAATGGAACTTGTGAGAAGTTGACCGACACTGGGGTGTGCGTTTGTGATCCAAACTTTTCCGGAGACAAGTGCGAATGTAAGGAAAGTGCTTTTATAAAAATCAAATTAGCTATAAAAACTTTTTTCAAATGGTTCTTCTCTCTCACAAATATCTGTTTAATTTATAGTTTCTTTGGGGGGTTGTTGAAATTATGAAACCTTTTTTTCCTGGTTTGGAAACATGCTCGTTTTGAAACTTAGCTTATATTTTCTTACCAAAACTTGAAATAATATGCATTTTATTATCAAGGTTTTAGGGAATTAAGAATTATACTGTACGATCTATCAAAATCAAATCACGAACAGAGGAACAAATGAAACAGACCCCAGAGTGAATACTGCACAGGACTACTCTCAGTTGGCGAATGCACCTATCTCCATTAGGCGAATACATCTATTAAAGGGGTGTGGACACGTTTTGCTGAAAATTATATTTGCATTTTTAATATTTCAAATGCTCAATTGTGTTATTTGTAATGGTCGTCAAAAATTTGAATGTCATTTGTTGAGTCCGCTATGTAAACAAAGCCTGTGCCATGTTTTTGTTTACCTATATTGAATTATGCTCTATAACGTCTGTTTAAAAGCAATTTTTTTTCAAATTACAATTTCATTCTGAACGACAGTTAAACAATTTTCAGTGTTACTCACATCACATTTTGTTTTAAAACATGGTATTTTCTGAGAATCAAACCTTTACGTAAACATAAACAAAGCCACGACCTTGTTTACATAACAAGAATTGTGAGCACTGTAATCTCTCTTGGTCACTCAACAACTGACATAAAAACTTTTCCTGATCATTAGATATAACATGGTTAACCATTCTAAACATTAAAAATGCAAATATAAAATTTAGCTCAAAACGTGTCCATGTCCCTTTAAACACCTTCAATCTCAACCAGCGGTACCATACTCCAAGGCCTCTTTCCTTCCCTACATTCTCAAATACATGTAGTTATTCCGATTCATTTACTAATAAAAATCACGAAGATTTCACAACTCAAAAATTTCCCTCAGCTGAATATCACGATTAAAATGTACACTTGATATATGTCATTCTGTACATCATTTAAAGCAATATTAGTCATACATTTAATTCTGAAAATTTATATTTTGTTGTTAAAATTGTCTTATTATGATTAGTTTTGTGTGTAACATAATCATTGATAACATTAAAATCAAGTTTAAGATTTACTTAAATCAAAGATTTTGATTGCATTAAATATAAAGCATTATAAATTATATATTGAAATCAATTATTGTATGGGAAAACAATAGTGTATAAATTTTGATTCCTTCAAAACCTATGAATGTTTTCTAACGCAAATATCAGTAACATAAATAATTTATACCTTTATTTTTTTCTGTCTTAGAAATAATAAATAAGAACATTTTCTGATACCAAAGCGACAGGTTTTTTTTTTTTTTTATTGCTTTACTGATTTTACAAGTTAAATGTCCCTTTCTTGTCCGTGGCTATATAATTTGTCGTCCGTGACAATACAATTTGTTGTCCGTGGCTGTATAATTTGTTGCCCGTGGCTGTATAATTTGTTGCCCGTGATGATACTGTTGGTTGTCCTCGACGATATAGTGTTGTCCGAAACGATGCAATTTGTTGTTCGTAATAGTGTTGTTGGTGACGATGTAATTTGTTGTCCATGACGAAGTAATTTGCTGTGTTTTTAGAACTGTTCTGTTGTTTTTACAGATAAAGTCTTCCGTTATGGTTGGGACCAGGACATCTCCCCCTTCAAAACCTACGGGTCAATTGATTTCCATCCGGTAATAAGACAAACCTTTACCAAAATTAAAGATTACGAAGGACATATATATGAAATGAATTTGATACTGAGTTTACTTGTTGTCCGTTCTGTCTAGAATTCACTGTATGTGGAGACGTCTAGGTGAAGTATCATGGCGCTAGCTGCAGCTGAGGGCCGTAGCCGTTAGAATTCATTAACCTGCTAAGTACTCCTGTTGCAATAAAGGGCTGCCGTGTTTATGGTCATATATGAAAGGTCCTAGATGCCGAGCGTTTGGCGGAGTAATTATGCAGTCATGATGCAAGCGTGGCTCCAATACGCGACCTTTTTGGCTACGATGCGAACACTTTTCATATAAATATTAAAATCAAGAAGTATTTCAGGCGCATCTTAGGGCGTCGACAATTTATCATGAATTATACAAAGCTAGTCACAGCGTAAATAAAGATGACCCCCATATGCGGCCCTCAAATATGGCAAGGTCAAAGTTCAATAATTTCATAATTAGGGCCCCGCAACGACAGATGCGGCGCCCTATAGTTTTCACTTTGTCCGTCCGTCTGTCTGTCCGTCCACAGTTTTTGTTAATACCAAAACTCAAAACCTATACATTGCACATAGATGAAATTTTGTACACTTGTTTCTCAACATCTACAAATATGCATATTGAAATTTGGTCATATAGGGGTCAATATTTTGGGGGACTGATAGGGGTCAATGGAATTTGGGGAAAACTTAACTTTTTCATGAAAATTCGCAGATTTGAAAATCGCACTTTGTGAATACTAAAACTCAAAACCTATACATTGTACAAAGCTGAAATGCACACTTATTTCTCACCATCAGCAGAGGTGCTTATTGAAATTTGGCTTTATAAGAGAAAATATGTTTGGGGATAACTTTATTTTTTCATGAAAGTTCGCAGATTTGAGAACCATACTTTGTGAACACTAAAACTCAAAACCTATACATTGTACATAGCTGAAATTTTGCACACTTGCTCATCACCATATGCAGATGTGAATATTGAAAATTGGTTTGATAGAGGACAATATTTTTTTTGGGGGGGGGGGGGACTTTTCCTTAGAAATTTATAGATTTTGAAAATTAAATCTTGTGAACTCTGCAACTCCAAACCTATGCATTGTGCATAGCTGAACATTTTCACACCAGTTTATCACCATTTGCAGGTGTGTATATTACAAAATTTGCCTTGGCGGACTCTTGCTGACTTTGTCAGTGTAATGATTGTAGAGAGCAACGAAGTTAAAGTAGCCATGCATTTATATAAATGGTGGAAGTCAATGCGAATTGAAATCACTATTAAAGCATATCGATGTCCTTGAGTGACAAATTTTGCTCACTTTAACGTTTTTCAGATTTTTGAAAAATATTACTGTTATGTAGGAAAATATGACTTATAAAAGTATTCGTCATTTTTACATCGTTTAGAGATACATTTTTTATTATGTTTTAGAATGGAGGACAGGACGAGACTGACAATTACGGCCGTATCACGCATGGCGAGAATTTTACTATGGCTCTCTACAACGTAGGAGCTTCGTATAACGGTATGTTAACCTGATTGTGAATGAATATAAAACGTATAAAGTAATGGACTTTCATGGCGACCGTGGATTCGGACAACACACCATGGACTCGGACATTTTTAGGGGAAAGTACAAACAAATACGTATAATAATTTTGAGAGAGAGAGAAGAGAGACAGAGAGAGAGAGAGTAGAGAGAGAGAGAGAGAGAGAGAGGAGAGAGAGAGAGGAAGAGGAGAGAGAGAGAGAGAGAGCATTTACTTATCACGTACTACTTTCAGGGCATGACTTTTGTGCGAGGTTTTGGTATAAGCTCTCGGACAAGGGGGCAGTTCTCAATGTCTATGTGATCCGAGAGCAGTTAGTCCCACACATGCCCAGATATGCCTGGAGTTCGGAGGACAAGGTGACTGAGTATGGCGTGTGGAAGGAAGCCAGGGTTAACGTCCACGGAATTGGCTGGACAAGCTTTGTAAGTCCTTTCTTTTTCTACAAGTGTTATTGCTACGGAGTCTCTCTCTCTCTCTCTCTCTTCTCTCTCTCTCTCCTCTCTCTCTCTTCTCTCTCTCTCCAAAGAAACGTATATATAATATATAATATATTATATATATATATATATATATATATATATATATATTATATAATATATAATATATATTATATATATATATATATATATTATATATAATATATAATATAATATATATATATTTATATATATATATAGGTAAGAACGACCTTACAATGTCTAGAAGAGAATACTTGCATATGCTATTGTAAAGGTAAATTGATATACTAAAAGTTTTTCTAATTACTCTGTTTCAAATTTTGAAGAAAGAAAAAAGATTTTAAGAGAGAATATTAGTAAGGACTTGTTCGTACTGTATAATCTAATATTTTGTATCTTATCTACACCTTTAACATGCTGTAGGTCACGTTTAATGGAACGTAATTGTGAGGATAATGTCCTCACAATACAGTTAAAACAGAAGCTGAGGGGGTATCTTATTGATACCGGAATTATCTAATTTTATATTTTATTGTGTAGAAGATTTCCGGGAGCACTAGCCCCACCACGAAAGAGCTAGGGCTGGATCAGATCGTAGTCCAACGGACCAGCTGTGACAACCTCAAGCTGTAAAAAAAAAAACAAATCTGTTTCCCGATCTATCAATAAAACTTATACAGATTTAAGCTATAGTTCTGCTGATTATGTCACTGATAACGAAAACTAGACGCTGTTCATTGAGCCATCACTATAGATGTAGCACTGTTTATTTAGCCATCACTATAGCTGTAGCGCTGTTCATTTGAGCCATCACTATAGTTGTAGTCATCACTATAGTTGTAGCGTGTTCATTGAGTCACTATAGTATAGCTGTAGCGCTGTTCATTGAGCCACCACTATAGCTGTAGCGCTGTTCATTGAGCCATCACTATAGATGTAGTCAAAGGCTGTCTGATGTGTTTCATAGCCATTGTTAAACCGTTTTTCACACACTGATTTGACTACGGATTGTCCCGTTTATACCTGATCAATACTAAGGCTCACGACAGGTGTGACCGGTCAACAGGGGATGCTTACTCCTCGTAGGTACCTGATCCCACCTCTGGTGTGTCCAGGGGTCCGTGATTGCCCAACTCTTGTTTTTGTATTCTATTTAGGACTTACGAGATTGATATTTGCCTTTACATGTAGCGCTGTTCATTGAGCTATAACTATAGATGTAGCGCTGTTCATTGAGCCATCATTATAACTTTTGCGCTGCCCACTGAGTTGCAATAAAAAATCATTTTATTCATGCATTGCTGAATGAGGACCCCAATCGAGACCCCAATGAAACTTAAATGTTGCATACTGAACCCTGATGACCGAGCTGTAATGGAAAAATTATATTTCTCAGATCTTGATCACTTTTATAAAGTTTTACTTTCATGTTTCGGATTTCCAACATTTCGGTTTGAGCATCACGGAAGAGACATACTTTGTCGAAATGCGCATCTGGTGCATAAAAATTGGTACCGTATATGATTTATATCTTAAAAAAGAGAAACATCTAAAATTCAAAACGTAAAAGTATTCGGAATTTAAGCCTGGGCTAAAATTGATAGCTTTTCCGGACTAGTCGCGGAAGGATGGACCTTTAGAAACAATCAGTAGGTGTCGTAGTTAAAGGGACATGGACAAGTTTTGAGATAAAAATGTTTAGATTTTAGAATGTTTACAATGCTCACTTATGATATTTTTAATGGTCAGCAACATTTTTAACGTCATTTAATTTTGTTAAGTTTCAAGTGAGATACAGCACTTGCATTTCTTTGCCATGTAAACAAGGCTCGATCCTTGTTTTTATTTACATATAGATTACTTCACAGAAAATACCATGTTTAAAACAAAATGAGATGTGAGAAACACTAAAAACCATTTAATTGTGTTTTAAATTGTGTTTAGAATGAACTTGTAATTTGAAAAAATCTGCTTTAAACGGTACGTATACTAGCATATTCTCTCTAGGTAAACAAAATCATGGCTCGAGCCTTGTTTTACATTGCGAAGAATTGTAAGTGATGTATCTCACTTGTAACTCAAGAAATGACGTTCAAATTTTTCCTAACCATTAGAAATACCCTAAGTGAGCTTTGTAAACATTAGACTGAGTGAAATAAAAATCTAAAATCTAAACATGTTTAACTCGAAACGTGTCCATGTCCCTGTAAGTTCGACACCAAGTTAAGTGCCGGTCTTTCCAACTGCCAAGTTACAAAGCGAAGTAAAGTATCATTAGTATGTTGTGGGGCTCAACTGCCGTGGGTTTCAAAATTCCACGAATAATTTACCTCAACGAAGTACACAATCCCAATGAAAAGGTGAAGATAACGAATAATGATCAATCTCGTAAGTCCCAAATAGAATACAAAACAAGAGTTGGGCAAACACGGACCCCTGGATACTATAAAAGGGGAAATATTCACGTGGGTTTTATTTTCGCTATATTCGCGATTTCATTAAAAATCGCGAAAATAAAACCACCGCAATGTGCTGACCTAAGTAATTAGCGCATGAATTTATTAATTCAAAGGGATCTATACGCTAAATTTAAAACATCGTGAAATACCGAACAATTAAAATCGGCGAAATTTTAGCCCCGCGAAATTAAAGCCCTTTACAGTACACCAGACTTGGGATTAGATGCCTATGAGGAGTAAACATCCCCTGTCGACCGGTCACATACGCCGTGAGCCCATTGTCTTGATCGGTCACATACGCCGTGAGCCCCGGCATTGTCTTGATCAGAGTAATCCGTAGAGAAAAAAAATCATCAGTATATCAGCGCAATCTAGATCGTTATAACGACCATAGAATTTTACTTTGCTTTAAACACTCCATATACTAGCATTGTAGTCAAATTTCAACTAAAATGCTGAAATATTTTGACAATATCCATGAAAAATTTGCCCCCCAGGAATATGGATGGTTAATATATTAATAGTACTGCAATGCGTCCACGATATTTGCAACCTTCATCTTTGAATCCGCCCTTGGTTCTGATGTATACCAAGACAAAGTGTAGAAATACTGGGTAAACGTACATTAAGAGTCAAAATATATTTGCATCCATTGAGTCTTTAGCGAAATCCCTCATTGAAAACACAATCTAGTTACATCAGGTTTTTGGTGTCGTTTGTCAGCTTATGAATATACTCATTCTACGATCTACTTTTCAGAAATGCTGACAAATAAGCATTAAGTGTACTGTGGCATGCATATCAAATTGTTATTTGATTTTTAGCTTTTCTAGATTGCACCTGTACATTGTTTGATGGTTCTTGTTCAGTTAACAGTCATAACTCATAACAGAAAATTTAACAGACCGACAGACAGACATCACCACTGGACCGTTATA
>CAJDSM010003766.1:4776-15584 GCA_903981925.1 Ostrea lurida
TGATTTTATTTTTTACTAAACCACTTGATCTAAAGTTTATTTGTCACTTAATTTCCATGCATGACTCAATATAAAGAGAAAGCAATAAAATTCCAATGTCATTTATTATAGCTGTTTTGATTGGACAAAATCAAAGCTAAATGAGAATTTATACATCAATAAATCTGATATATAATATACTGTAGATTCCTTATTTTACGAGAGTACTTTATATCGCGAGTTGACTCGAACAGGTCAAATCGCGAGAACGTAAATTCGCGATTGTTGTGTTAATGAATAGTGTTTACATGTATTTCAGGACCATGAAAATAAGAGCGAAAACTTATTTCGCTATCAATGCTCCTCGCAAAATTATGCGATAACAAATTACTCGTGTTTTATTAGGAATTTACAGTATATAGGGAATATAGTCGTCCTACCATGCTTTCCACAGTAGCTTCTGTTGAATCCATTGTTGATAACCTTATCCACAGTATCAGGGTATGTCCCATGCCATAACCATTGCTGGGGGTCCTTCCCATTCTTCACTTGGATTTCTTTTCTCTTTGCAGCATATTGTTGATACAAAAATGGGTTCTGTACTCTTCTTATCTGATTGATATATTAATAACGTGCATAGTGTATAATATTTTAATGATCTAAGACAGCAATGAAATGTTTTCTGTACATGTATGTACCGGTAACTCTTTTTTGCGAGAAGTTTAATATTGTACAAATGCATAATTTGTTCAAACATATTGCAAAATATAAATTGCATGTTTCTCATAATTATTTCTTGTTCATTCTGGCAAGGACTGATCATGCAATATGTTAACAGTGTAAAATCAATCTCACAAACAGTTGCAAATGTGCCTCAGAGTATTAATGGATTCAACTAGCATGACCAATTATGCCAGCCCCATGCATGACAGAAATTTTACTAAAATATCTGTTTCATGCCAAAAGTGCAGAGGTTTTTTTATTTAACAGAATTTACAGTACACTATAACAGGCCTGGATTTCTTGAAAAAATCTGAAGTCGAAACTTAATTAGAATTTTTTGATTTTGG
The DNA here is from genome assembly GCA_903981925.1 of Ostrea lurida. Lineage (NCBI taxonomy): Eukaryota > Metazoa > Mollusca > Bivalvia > Ostreida > Ostreidae > Ostrea > Ostrea lurida. The sequence continues at coordinate 5,826 of CAJDSM010003766.1, forward strand.
GAAAGTCTAAGCTTTTACTCCCAATTTGACTGCATAAAAGAAAACTAACAAAGTGTGAGATTGTTTTAAGAAATTCAAGGTCAAGCTTTTAATATTCACAAAATGCTGTGTGTACTCTTTTTCTCACCTATAGATTTGTTGTCACGAGATAACATTCATTTGGATTTTATAAATATTTGTATTGTTGCTTTTGCCTCATGAATATAGCCTTGAAAGTTTCAAAATTTGTCAGATGTTCATTCTTCTTTAATTTTTCCTCCCATTGGAAGATTGCACAAAATAATAAAGTAGTTTTTGATGTTTGAAAGTAATCATAAATACTAGTTGTCATGAATTGAAAGTGGGTATTTACTGTCAATTAGACAAGCCAAGCCAGACTGTTTTAAAAAAGGCTTTACAAACAGACATTATAATAAATCTTGACATCTCGAAAATCAAAGTTGCTCTCAGCAGGCAATTAAAAATGAAAATAAAAAAGCATTTTGAGGGTATTGCATAAGCAATACATGTCCCAACCTCAAACTTAGATTCTGTAACTCATTTAATGATACATCATTCATCACCAAAAATCAGTTCAATATCTCAAAAGCGTCAAGGAAAAAAATCCGGCAAACTGGAACAGGGTAAAAACAGTAATTCTTTCCAAAGTTAAAGGGGCACAACCCATCAAAAATCAAACGAACCAAATATACGTTACAAATGCTACAAAAAATCAGTTCAACTCTTAAGGAGTTAGAAAAAAAAAGTCTGCAAACCAGTGGGACAGAAACACAAACTACATTGTATATGGTCCCTTTAGGTTAAAAACTGGTATGGGACTTTACTTAATTAATAAATTGCCTATTAATGGCCACTAACAGCCATGGTCTTTCTGAATGTACTTGCAACTTCAATTACGACTTATGGGGTCATTTTAATTGTAACTTCCTTCATAATCCTTTCAGCTTGTTTCAAAACAGCCTGCAATATTTGCCTCGTTTTATTAGTCTATGTTTCAGTCATTATTCAAAACAGAATTGAAAAATGGAATAATCGGTTAATTTGAATACGTTCATAATTCGACTTGACAATTATCGGGTCTCTCAATCACATAGAAGTATTAACGTGACGATGCGGTACTGTCATTGTGCAATGCGATTTTTTCATTCCTAGATCTGAATTAAAATCCACCATCTAACTTCGCCTGGACACATCTCGTACGAAGCACAAAATCCAGTCTGGAGCTTCCTGCTCAGTTTCTATTTTGTAATGAGAAATGTTATGATATACATCACATGAGTACAGATGAATCAGCTTTTCCCATGATTATTTCCTGTTATTGTCATTTCAAATATACATGTAAATATACACACATAACTGGATTAATTCATCATTTTGATGTATCCATTTCATTTCACCGTCAGTAACAAATATCCATGTTTTTATATTTCATTTACTTCGACTATTCAATCTTCATGAGGACTACATAATTTTTTCAAAAATGTCTTGAGGTCAACCGCCACTCCACAGCAATGGCAGATTTTAATGGGCGGAGGGGGGAGGGGGGGGGGTCCCATGTGTTGGGGGTCTTAATTCAATTAGCCAATTAGAGAAAAGAATTAAAATTATAACTTTTTGATCATGAAACGAAGGTAAAGTGAAATAATTAACCTATAAAAATATGGGAGCTCTCATGGCTACAAATACCTTTCTGATACTGCGAGAGTGGCCAAAATGTTGAACAAACGTTGTTAATGTATAGTAGATTATTTTCTTTGATATATTCAGTATTTATTTCTTATTCTATGTCTATCTATTATTTTATCTATTTAAAACTATGTCTATCTTTATCGTTATGTTAATTATAAATGTGCTATATTGTTTATTTGTAATAAGTTGATATTTATATTTTCAAAACTTGTCAATTATTGATAGTGTGACTATTCTTACCATATGGTGATATTTCCCATAGATGATGTGTGTGGTATTATTTTTTTCTATATGTGTTAGTTGTTATTTATTATTAGTAACTTTCTGGGTCTGGTTAGGTATGTATTATATCTTACCCAGTTTATATTATCTATTGTTTTTATCTTACTTATTCGTGTAATGTGTTTAGTTTACATTATGAATATATAGTGAGTATGTGTGGGGTGGTTGGGTGTGTGTGTGTCTTTTTCCTATTTAGTTATCATTCTAATATGTGTTGTAATATTTTTGATATTATAGTATCTTAATTAAAAGAAAAATTCATATTATCTATCTATATTTTTTATCATTTACATACAAAAACAAGATTAATTTCTTGTGAGTCTCATTAATGTCTTCCGTTCTTTTTCTTAATTCTCTTTTTATGTGTTATTATTCCTTTTCCCGTCTTATTGTTTAATTATAATATCTGTTAATATTATATTGTTTTGTATCTATTTTTTTTTATTTTTTCTCTATTTTTGTTCTTCTTTGTTCTATTTATTATTCTAGGTATTAGTATTTTATGCTCTCTGATAATTCTGTATAATATGCATTCTTCTCTTATTCATATACATTCTTTCTAATTATTCTTCATTACTATATGTCTTTCTATATTGTCTAATTATTTATTATTTCAGTATGTTCTTTCTTGTTGTTATTTTTAATAGTTGCCTGATTGTTAATTTTATGTTATCTGTAATATGTTTGTTATTTTGTTGGGTTTTTCTTATTATTATGGTTATATATATATCTTAAGTTCGTCTGCTAAATTTAGGACTTATTACTATTGTTCTTCTTTGATTTTTGTAATTTTGAAAAACGTCTTTATCCCTTCTTGTTATTATTCTTATCTTATTTATATATTATGTCTTATTGTTCATATATATTCATGTTCTTATGTTCCTCGTGATTATTATGTGTTTTTCTTTGTATTGTAATTATTTGTTGTACGATTATATGGTGTTTTGACATGAATGAATCGTGTATATATCTTAATTTCGGTATATTGTATCCTTTGATAGTATCTGTGATTCTGTGTATATTGTGTGTTAATATTACAGTAATATTTTCTTCTCTTCCTTTCCTTCTTCTCCTCTTTTCTTCCTTTTCTGGATGTGTCGGTGTGTGTATAATTTTATAAGGTAGCTTTTCTGTAATTATGTCTCTCTATTTTTTTTTTTTTCTATATTCTATTTCGTCTTCTATTTTTCATTGTTTATTCTCTTTGTCTATTTTCTCTAATTATTGTAATATTCGTCATATATTATCTGTCTATATATTTTGTCTATTATTTCATCTTTCATTCGCTCATCTTTTTATCTGTTCTCTTGTCTTCTCGTGGTTTTATTCTTCTGTTTGGCGGTATATTTTTTTTTAAAAATTTCAAAACTAACGAAAGTCGGATATATTTGGACAAACTTATGTAACCAGCACTTTGCTTTGCCCAGAAGGCTTGTCTGTCATTTCAATGTTATTCAAACATGTTTTTCTATGGATATTAACACGAATAGTCCTTATTACTTAAACGGAAAGCTTTTATGCATTGTTAAATTGTATTTTTTTTTTTCAAATAATACCGATGTCCAAAATTATTTTTTTTAAATAACCACCAATCTGAAGAAATGGCCAACGATTCAAAACCCGGGATAAGGGAAGAACGTGAAAATAGATTAGCCATCGAGTATGTGGTTGAATGATGCATGTGCATTGACTGGTATAGTAATAGGAAATAGCTTTCCTGTTAAATAAATATCAGGCCATATTTGATCGAAACAACGATCGGACGAAGTGTAAATCGCCACCGGTTCCGGCATTTTATACTATTTTCTAGAATCCAAACATGAAGGTTTGCAAATTGGGAACTGAATGTTAGGCGTTTCTTGCCACTTCTTAAGAGAATAATTAATTTCCGTGTTTACTTTTAGTTTATTATGTTAAGCACCAATTTTATTCTTTAATTTTTGCCCCGAAAAATTACTTGTCCGACGGACAGCTACCACTCACAAATTAGTTCGCCCGACCAATAAAATTGGTCGCCCCGGGCGTCGGGCAATGCTATTTGTCTAGCCCTGAATAATATGAAATGAAAAAATCGGGTATTTTGGTAGTTTAGGGGGGTATTTCGGTGTTTTCTGAGGGTATTTCGGTAAATCAAGGGTATTTCGGTAATTCTATGTACCCCCAAATATATTTCACGAACTCCCGTCAACAAAAAGCATGGAGAAAACTACAAATTTCTAATTGTCTACAAAAAATTCAAGAACTCTGGTGGTTCAACCAGTGAGCTACGCTATATATATAGTGTATGCCCATTTTACACACGTTTCTAATGATAAAATGCCTTCACTTTTGTGCAACATACTTACTTGAGAAGTGGACACGGGTCCCCACACCACTGTTCATGGACCTCGATCAGATGTTCGGCGGTCTCGTTGTCATTCAGCCAGTATAAGCGTCCTCTCAACCGCTTCCACGCACGTGCTGTATCTCCTGTTAAAATATTCTTGTACTCGTTCATTTCACGAACACTACGACATCGAAAACACCTCTTAATGTCTCCCTCCGTTTGTTTGTAAACATTCAAAAATGGCGAGCAAGCGGGGTGGTGTAAAAGTAGTTTCGTAAGAAATCAATTTAACAACCGCACTTCTAAAATGTTCGCACACACACCAACAATGATCTGATTTAGATCTATACACTGTAGATATATTAATAAATTGGTTTTTTTGTTTTTTTGTTTTTTTTTCCTTCGTGCATCATAGAAACCCGTCACAAAATAAGTAAATTAGGTAGACAGACGTTTCGTTCCACAGACACTTCGACCCAGACGTTCCATCCCAAATTGGACACAATTTTGAGGCGATCGAAGATTTTTTTTTTTTTCAATCCAAGACAGTTCGATTGTTCGCACGCACACACCAATACTAATCTGATTTATATACTATAGCTATATTAATAAATTGTTTGGGTTTTTTTTTTTTTTCTCTTCGTGCATCAAAGAAACCCGTCACAGAATGTTTGCAATTATTCCATAGGTAGACAGACGTTTCGTCCCATAGACACTTCGTAACAGACGTTCCACCCACAAATTAGACACTTTTTGAGACGCTCGAAGACTTTTTTTTTTAACCAAGACAAGAGGGTAGAGAAAGTAAACACTTGTACTTGTGTTTTTTTATTTACATTAATTGCAGTGCTTAGATTAAGAACTGAGTACCAAATATTTGAAAATGACCTGTTTCATACCACAGAGTCAAAGTGACTCCCTACTCCCTATTTTCAGTTGAACTTCGGCATCTCAAGCATGAACAAAGGTTCACCACTAATTCTGAAGTGTATTTTCACCCTGCTGAATCTTGAATCCAAAGTTTTCACCAAGTCAGTCCCCATCAGTCCCGTGCTTGACGGCACGAGTTATATGTCAGAACGAAACAAATACTTTTGTCTGCCAAGTTTCCATCCCACACAACTATCTAAATGCACCTCATATGATGCTGCAGAAGTAATCTTTACCTTGAGCTGTAGTTAAGAATTTACATTTCCAAGACACTTAAAAAATGTCGGGAGTTTTTCAACCAGGCATAGTTTGTTTTAATTTGTTGTTTGTTTGGTTTGGTTTTTGTTTTTCGGGTTTTTTTTTTTTTTCCTTTACTTTTTCGAAGTAAAAGTTAGTACACTGTCTTGTCAATAGATTAGGGTGAATGTTGAAAACCATTATAATGTTTACACTTCAGATGTACCTATACTTCTATAATATTTTCTAACAATTTATTCAAGACTTGGATAATTATCTTTTTGAATAGCATATCACGCACCATTCTCTTGTACAATATGACATCACATTATGCTGTTCTGTTTTGGCTATTCTGTTTTAATTATACATCCTTACCTGAAGGATTAGACAGGAAGTTTTAAAATGGCTGAAGAATATAATATATAAAAGGTTCTTAAAAAGAATGGATGTTTATCTGTTTAAAGATGAGTAAGTCTGCATTTAGCAACATACAGTTCAAGAACAAATTCTAAATGATGTGGAGCGTTAGCATGCTAATCAATAATCTACTTCTTTCACAAAATTGCTTAAAGATTCATGGCGATAAGAGAACCTTAATTTATGTTAAAAAAAAAAAAAAAAAAATAACACCTTTTTCAAAGTAGATTTTGATTAACAATATTGGCATTACGAGGGCATTCAAAAATACGTAGAAAATGTCTCTCTTTTTTCAAATTTATTTGTAAGAATACTTCAACAGTTAGCACACATTTTCTTATCGTTAAAACATTTAATTCATGAATGTATGTGACTTTTCATCGCTTTTAATTAATGGAACTGATGTTATTAAATTTAAAACCAGCTTTTTGTTTGTCACGAGCACCGAAGAACGATAACGTTAAACACCAAAACGTTCCACGAATATGTATTTTTACAGTTTCCTCAAAAAAAAACTTCTATACACTCACCTCAAAGTCTGTATATAAACTGCATTACCAACTCAATGTAAACACATCTCTATAGTACTTGGCATGCAAGTTGGTTAACAACTGTTCGAAATAGTATTAAGTTAAAGTTCGTCGAATCAATTTTTTTACAATTTTCTACCTTACTTACTCTGCTTAAATTACAATAGGGAAAACATGACGTTATGAAGTCTTTCGGACGATGATTTTTACTGATAAATTCCGCTCTCTCCTAGGTCGGCCAATTATATCTATGCAGAGTTTTTTACCATCTAAAAACTCCTCATGTCATTTATTGTAAAAGAAACGCAGGCAGCCTACGTCTTTTAACATACTTTCTTCTTTTCTAGCATATTAAAAAGTTTGTAATTCGGGATTTTCATGACGGCAAACAAAATAGCTATTGCTACTCGCTGCTCCGTTACACGTCATGCGACGTCAACTTTCTTAGCATTTTATTTACGAGACCTATCGCACCTCTAATAAGCGATTTCCTTCAATGAGCAATGTATCGTCGTTATAGTAACATTTGGTGCCATATCTTTTTGGCACTAATTGATCACTTTACTTTCATAGTTTCGGATTTTCCAACATTTCGGTTGAAGCTATCATGCGAATAATTCTTGAACTTTAAGCATCTAATATTTTCATCTTTTAGTTGCAATTTTTCTAGAGATATGGACTTTACACATGTTGACAGCTGTACTTGTTTGTATAGATACCATAAATCCAACGTCTTCGTGACTCCCGATTTTCAGTTTGAAATCTGAAATAACTTTTTATAGTGTGTCGAATATATTGGAAGATTTTAAATTAAAATTAAGCTGAATTTAGGCTTAAAATATCTTCCAAATTGGTTTATTCTGACAATGAACATAGAATAGTTTATTGACAACAAAGTCTACCGTAATTTTTGACGGCCTGCGTACATGAAATTAATCATTTAAACTAGTTCAAAGTTACTAATATTTCTCGATCTAATAATAAATATCTCAAGTATATCGAACAATGTTGGCGAATATGCATTGCATAATTCAGTAAATCATAAATACCAGATTATTGAAGTATGTGGACAAAGTTTTTGAAAAATTTTTAAGGCCAAACAAATTATAATTTGTTTTCGGTTAACCCGAACCCTACCTAATTTTAGGACAATGCCAATTTCTCGACCCTAATTTTTTTTTTTTTAAATTTCACGGGGAAAAACCCCTACTATTCTTACCAACTTCTCATGCCTGCACACACTAATATAGTGAAAATGCATAATTATAGTCCTGAGTTGTAAGTATATTAAACTGATTATATAGTTTATTACAGACAAAAGTTTTCAAAGAAGAGGGGAACAGATCAAAAGACATACATAGAATTTTTTTTTTTTTTTTTTTTTTTTTTTGACTTTCAGAAACAGTTAAAGTCGACATTTCAAGATAACAAAATTTCAAGTACATGAAGATACAATTCTTCATCCTTAAACTAAATAAGGCAAAAATGATTTCGTTGTCCTACCCTACACTCTTCCTATTTTTTTTCTCGGTATCGAAACAGGAAAACAAACGTCATTCTTCTGTTTATTGGTCCTAAGATTTATTAGATTTAATAAGATTAAGTGAGTACCATTTTCGGTTTTCTGGGCAAAAATTTCTCATCAAATGAATGAAAACTAGTAACCTTCGTACAATCTTCATGTGAACTATTGATGAGAAATTGAATTCCTATAGTATCGAAGACCTCGTAGTCTATCTGATCTTACACGACCTTCAACTTGATAAATGCAGAAAAAAGTATACCTAATCATGAAGTATTCCAGTATATACATAATATCACTTTCGCAACTCAAATTAAATCCGTATAAACGTGATGGTAAACAATATTATTCTTAATATTTTATTCATTTATAAAGCCAGAAATTAACATATACGTTTTCTAATGCGCTGTTACATGTTTTGTCCGTTAAAGAAAAGCAGGCTCTTACATAATACTAATGAAAAAACAATGGAAAAAAACTTTACATAAACGAACAGGTGTTAAAATTTGGACTAGATCGGAAAAACTTGCACACACTAATTAGCATTCATAACTGAGAGCAAAATCGTGGCACTTCCGGAATCCGTGCCATTGAAATTTTCAAACATTCATGGACTATCTCACGCTTGAACAAGAGTGTTTTCTAGGTTCTTGCGGAATGCTAATGTTTCTTAAGACACGGAAGTTCCAATGGCGTTCATTCCACAGTTGTGCCACCTGAGTGGTTTGTATGGCTCGTGCACACGTTTATCTTGTTGATGGATTCTCTTCACCACCGAGTTCTCCAATTTGTACGGATGATGATCTCAAGGTCCCATGTGCCGGTAAAACAGGACATTAGACCTCTCGTGTTGTTGGCCTGGGCTCGAGAGAGGTACTGTGTGTAAATTAATATGACGGTACCAATTTTATGCACCCAGATGTCTTAATGCCTTACAGGCAATCAGTGCAGTTTGCTTGAAGCATGGCGAAAATGTTCCCTGTCAGCAATGGACCTTAAGACACGTTCAGCATTGTTCTGGTAGTCATATTGTTAATCGGTGCATTCGACGTGCGATTATGCCAAGTGGAGGGCATTGTTGAGCAGTCAAGATCGGGATATTTGACTCATGTGCATGATGAGATACGCAGCCCTAATATGACTGTTGCATTGGTGACTTTTGCACACGCTTCCTTGGTGAGATGTCGTTTTACCTTGGAGATTCTCCTGATGTTGAAGTACATCTTCCTTACCACGGAGCTGACTTGTGCTTCCGTTGATAAAGTAGCGTTCAGAGCAGCACCACGGTTTTTAACAATACGCACATGAAAACAAACAACGTAACGCACGGAACTAATCAAATGAACAAGTATTGGCATTATAAGTGTATCCTTTTCTATCATTCGGCGAACCACGGCTGATTCCAGAACCTATATCATATATGTTAGATCTAATCGGCCGAGGTGTGCCGACTGCTTTTCTATGTGTAAAACATAATGGCCCTTATGGGCCCATAATTTCCATAATCTCGATTCTTTTTCCTCTCTCTCAATCTCTCTCTCTCTCTTTCTCAAATATATATGTTCCCCTCAAAGAATATCCCATTTCATTATATATTATCAATTAATCTATCTGAATAACATTTCATACCTTGCGTCTGTTTGGTCCGTGCTTCTTGGCGTCCATGTTTTTTTCCCCTCCATGCAGCGTGATGTCCTGATGATCGAGTGGAGCTTTTCAATTTCTTCACAATTACTGATGCTTATTGTCATGTTTGGTAATGTACAAACAACCACACGTTCAATGAGATAAATTAGTCACTAACTTTATGTTTGATTGATATATAT
>CAJDSM010003768.1:701-10773 GCA_903981925.1 Ostrea lurida
TTACAACACGTTCCGCTCGTATCATCGAATAAAACCAAGATACAACGTACGTATACAACACGCATGCAAACATAACGGACATGTACCCTGCGTATAGCTGAAGCACACAAACATACTTTGCGGATTTGGTTAGTATCTACGTTAGTAAACAGCGGAATCATTATATTTTGGAGAAGTTTAGTTTTTGTGGATATCATGGATATTCTTTAAAATTTAAAACAACGAGATACACATTTCACATACTGTTTAAATGTACAGAAACTACCTCCACAAAATTACATAACAACGAAACTTTAAAACCACAATGATTGGTTCCCACGAATTCAATAAACGTAAACAAACATACCGCACATACAATTCAAGGAACACACAGGTACACGTAATTAATCGATACAAACATATCCTGTAAGTATAAAACAAAGAAATAGAAATACTGTACATGTAATATCAACCTTATACGGTACCGATGTTGATGCACCAGATGCGCATTTTAACAAATTATGTCTCTTCAGTGGTGCTCACACCAAATTGTTGGAAATTCAAAACATGCAATTAAGAGCGTACGCAAATTACGTTGCACATTTTGCAAGATTTTCAATAATAAAATTAAAAAGCTGACATGAATTCTTCAATACCTACACATTTTTATCTTATATATTTCTTTCATATAACCTATTTCACGCCACCTGTATATAATTTAATTTTATTTCACAATATCACCTAGCTCGATTAACTCGATCTGGTTAAAACAACTTTTATAGAATGGAAGGTGATTCTTTCTATCACGTACCTGAACAACAACTAAAAAGTCTAACATAAACATGCTTATTTGTCTGCTTAGTAATATAATATATAAATATAAAGAAATAGATTTTAATATTATTTTTCGGGTTATATCAGTTATTCACCGAGATTTTAGACGGTAAAAACTTTTCATCAGTGCGCTTCTCGCATATGATGAGTTACCCTCTAAAATTCGGTGATACCTGCATTACTCGAAAAAATATAAGATTCATTTCTTATTACTTATAAAACAATTGATAGTGTTTTTGCAGTATGTATATGACAGGTGCATTGCATTTGCTTTCTTCAAGAGAGGGTTAACTCAGAATTCAAGTATATTTATTCTACCATCATTTCCTTTATACTTTTCCCAGATCCCAGGTAATATAGTCTATTTTTTCATCATGATTTTATATCAAGAATAGTTTTGAAAAATATATACAAAGAACAAACGTTGCGTATGACTTTAAAAATTTGAAGAGTTGAAAAAAAAACCAGTGCCAGAGAAGGGGACCAAATACGTAGAAGGATAAGAGCTACGCCTGAGAGAGAAATAAACTTAATGAATGATTTTAAAAGCATATTTTCTTTGATATATAAAAAATAACGAAATTTTTAGACTCGTGATAAAACTCCTTTAATTTTGAAATTAAAACAAAAATCCGTATTATCAAGCTGGTAACAAAATACATGGCTACTGGATTGTAGAGACCCTCGATGACTAACAGTCCATCAACAGAGACCTCGATACAGGGGTCATGATAAAAATATCATACGGTATCAATCAGTAATGATGAAATAGTCGAAAAACTTAATCAATGAACTAATCGAAAATGAATCATGTAAAAAAACTATCGAAGACAAACTTACGTTATTTTTCCCCGCTTATATAAATCTACTTACGTTTCCATTTCATGCACATATTTCATGATTTATTTGTATATCATGTTTTGTTTATATAGGTCGTATTCGAGGGAATTAGAGGGGGAGGTTTTTCTAGCGATATCGCTATTGATGACATCTCATTCGCACAGTCATTGTGTTTAGGTAAATATCGTAGTTTCACTGCGTTTTCCAGCATTTTACTAATTTTTCACATAAATATGTTGTCAATGTGATTTTTCAGCGTGAGACAGAAACTCTGTTCAAGGCAAATCAAAGTGCTTAAAGTTCTGAAACGAGGTGACAAACAGTTGGATCAGCGTCTAATTCTTTAAGAATCCTCTACGATAAACAAACATTACATGATCTGCTCTCATTTTATACTTTGTTCTGATTTTGGTCTCTGTACTCGTGTTTACGTTTCAGTTTTAAACAAAAAATTAAAAGTGAGAGTCACGGCGATCTGATCACATAAATATTAATGTTTGTTTATCGCGGAAATGTACATTTTTATAACACACACATACACTCTTCATTTTAAACACATTTCCTCATTCCTTTTGTCCAACAAATTTTCATCCCGACAATTAATAAATGTTTGATATTTGTTTCAATTCCAAATAATTTCATTCTTGATATTAGCTAATTACGCACCACCTAGACATTTATACCCTTTCTCAATCTTGTGTAAACTGTGTTCGGGTAACACCTAAGGGGGTTTGGTACTCTCTTTTCCAATATGTCGACAATACGGAACGTGCAAAAACCATATTACCCATAATTCTTTGCGTCTTCTCACGCTCTTTTTCAGTACAAACCTTGCTATCGGATGAATACCTATATTACATAGATAATGTAACTGGTTTTCATTGTTGTATAAAGTGGGTCCTAAAACAATGCTGTTAAACTGAGCGTTTTCACTTTGATAGAAAAAAATCTGTTTTCAGAGGAAACCATTGTACTTCCCAATGAACTATATTTTAGATCTCATGAATAAAAGTAAAAAATCAGAAATCGGATATTTTCTACCTCATTTTGAAATCTTACAGGGCAAATCCTATATCAGATCTCAGTGTAAAGTTGCTATTTTTCATTTTCCTCTGGGAGTTGAGTTGTAAAAGTTGTAATATTTTAAAAAATTGATAAAATGAAAATCGTTGGAACTCGGCTGTGCGCCATTTTTTGCTGGACGCTGACATAACGAGGTGTCACCTCGTAAAAATGAAATCACAAAATATACAATATAAGGTATTCTAGTGTTTTTATCATTGTTTTGCGTCCCTCTCGCACGATGTAATGCCTTGACATTGTTTAGTAATCAGAAAACACAAGAAAAAGATAACCTGAAGTGAGAAGTTTGAATATCTACTTACTTTACTTCGATGATTTGATGTTTCGGTTCGGAGATACGTGAAATAAATGATTCATTTTTTGTAGTTTTTCCACAAGCTGCTACGTCACATTTGCCTCCTTCACGTAAGTATATAACGTATCGATTATCCTTGACTTACACAGGAGTGATTGGTGATTTAAAAAAACGAGTCTTACAAGATACAAAATGAAACCCATTAAGTCCAAGAGAACTATATATCTTAATAATGAATCCCATCAAAATTACATCAATATCAAACAATTTTGTATGTAAAGCTCACTGTTCCAAGTGCATTTTAAATGAACTTTGTATTTAAAGGCGTAAAGGCAAGAATAACGAACAGTGATCAATCTCGTAAGTCCAAATAGAATGCAAAAACAAGAGTTGGGCAAACACAGAAACCTGGACAAACCAGAGGTGGGATCAGGTGCCTAGGAGGAGTAAGCATCCCTTGTTGACCGGTCACATCCGCCGTTAGCCCACCGCCTTGATCAGGTAAATGGAGTAATCCGTAGTCAAATCAGTGCATGAAAAACGGCTTAACAATTGCTATGAAACATATCAGACAGCATTTGACCCAATGACATGCCATGCTGGCAAACTAAATCGTTATAACGACTATAGAATTTGCGAAATGCTGCCTTTAAACATGAAACCCCTGCAATAACAACTTGTTTGAAAATAGCCTGTCTCGATTAAAAAACTGATCATATGCAGAGCAATCTCTTGCATATCGAATACGTTGAGAGACATACACACCATATGCATGTGATGATGAAATATTGCTACATAAATATGGGAAGTTGAGGATGGAGAAGCTGAAATCGTCTTGTTTGTCATAATGTTGAGTTCTTATTTTGCCGTTAATTTCAATGTTCAATAAAATATCCAAGTACGAAGAAAACTCGGAAGACTCTGTGGTGTCCTTTATTTCTAGTTCGCTGGGATATATTGAATCGACATAAAGAATGAAAAGCATATTATCAATAGATAAAACGTCGTCAATATATCGAAATTTCGAATAAAAGGCCACCGCTAAAGATATGGTAATCGTACTTATACTGCAACGGCTCAACCAAAGATGTGTCAGTTTTAAACATATTTGTCAAAGGGACGAATGGATATAAATTAGCATCCCTATACAGGATTTCAAACGTTCACCACCACCCCCCCCCACCCCCGCAAACAAGGATACATTTTCGGATCTAATAAATGCCCCTGTCTTTATCCCTCACAACATATGTGAAGGAGCAATATAGGACGTATTGTGCAACACTATATATCAGAAGTGGTGTAAATCAAATGTGTATTTTGAAAAATTTCTAGTAAATTTAAACGTATGGCTTGTTAACACTTTACCCAACCAAATTGAAAAAGGAAATATAGATATCTAGTGATCACTCTTTCTGAAAATTCTTTTTTGAAACTCCACTCTGATTCTCCACATAAATATTCTGAAATTAATATCAAAGCAATGATGGAGTTCCTCATTGATAGTATCTTTGTAATTTTTGGTGATCAGGTCTTTCAAAAGTATGTTGGAATTCGCATGCTCCTTTGTTAGCAGACCTTTTTTTATCTTCTTCGGAGTCAGAATTTATGAAAAAAAACTTCTACATGAGAAGAATAAATTTCCAGCGGCATATAATTCCATACTCCCATCTATCGACGACGTTTATCTATCAATGATAGCAATTATTACTCATAAATTCATTCGATATATCCCAGCAAACTAGAAATAAGGCACACCACAGAGTCTTCCATATCTTCCTCATACTTGGATATTTGATTGAACATAGACATTAACGTCAAACTAAGAACCCCTACTTTTGTGACGATTTCAGCTTCTACATCGTCAACTTTCTATATTTATCTAGCAACATTCCATCATCATCAGTTTTTGAATCAAAATCAGTTTTTGAATCAAAGCGGGCTACTTACAAACAAGTTGTTGTTGCAGGGATTTCAACAGCTTTGTTTAAAGACAACACTTCGCAAATGCTGTCTTATCTGTTTCTTAACAACTGTTAAGCTGTCTTTATACACTGATTTTGATTGCAAATTACTTGAAGAAGACAATGGTCTGATGGCGCATGTAACCGGTCCACTGTGGATGCTTACTCTTCATTGTCACTTGATCCCACCTTTTATGTATCCAGTGGTCTGTGTTTGTCGAACTTTTATTATACCCCCCAAACAGTCTTCGGCAGATTATATGTAAATTCACACCTGCTCTGTCTGTCTGTCTCTGTCCGTCTGTCCGTCTGTCTGTCCGAGTATTGTCCAACTCCTCCTAAACGATTGCAGGATTTTATGAATTACTTTGGATAAGTCTCTGTTATATGTGCATATTGTCAGGAATTTTGTTTTGGACAATTTATGTAGAAGATATGAACGTTTGGACTTAGGCATTTTTCACCAATGTATGCATTAGTGCGTTGTCCACAACTCCTCCTAAACAATATTACCCATTGATTAGACAACTTTTGTTTAGTCTGAGAAAATCTGCTGTGTTCATTATGTAGTGTGCCCCGCGAGGGTATTAGTCCCGAAAGGACAGTTCTAGTTTTGTATTCTGTTTGGGACCTAACATCTTTGTTAGCCAAGGATTCTCGGTCCACTTCGCTCACCATAAACCATTGGCCGATCAAGCTGTTTAAAAGTTGGCAATGATATCGAAATAGTGGATTTTGACTGGTGCACATGTTGTATTTGTTGTAGTGAAATACCTCCAAAACAACAATATGTTATTGATTCTACGTTAAAAATGATGTTAATTTTTTTCCTTCAAATCATCGCTAAAACATTCCTCCATTTTACTAGCGACCGCTATCGTTGTTACCGTGCTACTTCAAAACACACATTTTCATTGGCTGAACATAATTTAGATTCACATGATATAAACATTGTCAACTTTTTAAATAGTTCGATCAGCCAAGGGTTTATGGGGAGTGGGGAGGATTAAAAAACTCTTGGCTAGCGAAGATAGGAGATTACGAGACTGATCATTGTTTGATATCTTCGCCTTTTCATTGTATTAATTGATTGATTATTGTTTAATGCCCCTCTTCATACTTTTTCACTCACTTGCTTTTTATTATAAGTTAGGTTAATAAAATTTGGCGGCATTAAGAATTTCAGATTTATATCATTCTAAAATTTATCATAATTTGTTTTTATGTAATTGAATATGTGCATACTTACGTGGATTATCAAGTACGTACTTTTGTTAACACGCCTCTGACGAAAAAAATACACAACAACTAGCACTAGAAGTAACGGGCACCATTACAGATGTTCCCCAAAAATTATCCCCTTTAGCAAGTGGTGCTATTTCTTGTTTTGTCCATACCAACCTTTAATATCTAACCACGTTACAATGTTCAGTCCGTTTGGTACTGCAACAGGCACGGATAAAAATATATGGTCGAGGGTGGAGATCTCAAGTTTTGAAAATAGACCATTTCTAAATGGGCGGATCATTCGCGACCCCTGGCGTTCTCCACATCAATGAACCTTTCTCAACACAAGGATGAAGAAAATACGTTTTGAGGGGGGGGGGGGGGGTGTCGCAATAGTTTACAAAATATTAAACCATTTTTAAAAGGACACTTAAACAAAATTACATCTCTTCAAAGCAAAATTGATTAGTGCTGGGTCCTGGTAGAAAATCTTCATTTACTTGACTCGATCCACAGCCTATAATGACCAGTCTAAATACAATATCGTAAAGTACAATTAAAATCCTTAACATAATTCAAACAAGTGAATTGCTGACGTTGATGCTTGTATAAAACCCGCTACCACAGTGGATAGGCCATCTAATTCGGTCAGCAATGCATTTTCTTTATGAAAATATGTGATACTAATTTCAGTACATCGCAGACGACACATTTCAAAAATTGGTTTCTTGTCAGTACAAAAAGGCGAAGTTAACATTGTGTCAAAGGTAATCATAATCCAAAAAGCATATACAAAATCGAGTGTAGGGCAACACGGACCTCCGATGCAGTGATGCGTGAAGCCTAAAAGTTTGGAAAGTCAAGCACAATATTAAAGAAAGGAATTTTATATAAAAAAGCCTGATCAAGTCTAAAGTCTAAAAGCCCAATAAAGTCTAAACCTCAACATAGGAATAACCCGGATGTGTGGGTAATGCAGAGGTAGCGCTCTCGGTTCTCACCGCTGCGACCCGAGTTCGACCCCTGTGATCGTCCGAGAGGGTATATGGCGTTCGCATGCTCGGACACGTGGGTTTACTCCGGTTTCATCCTCTGTCTATGGTCAACACTCGTGGAAGGTTTGAAGATCCTCTGATGAATGCCTTTGTATCTGTCTTGTTCACAAAATTTTTAAACAATAGTCAATAGTGACCTTGACCAAACACCTAGCGACATGGCAGTAATGCTATAATTCGTCCAGAACTGGTTGCAGTAGGATAATTAAATGATGAAAAGCATTCAGTGACATTCCTGTTTGATTTTAAATACATATAGTTTATATTGGGGCACTTCACTTTTTTTTTTGAGTTGGTACATGTTAACACTACATATCCTGATTTAATAATCGTTTCAGCGAACTGTGATTTTGAGCAACAATCATATCCATGTCAATGGGCAAACATTCACAACGAGGATTTTGACTGGACACTTCACAGTGGCACCACACCATCCTCCAATACCGGTCCAAGTGTTGACCACACACTTGGAACAGCAGGAGGTATACCACGCATGGCGTCTCAAAATCCTCCTCATTATAATTGGTTTATCAAACCGATCAAGTTTTCAATAATTAAGATAAGATTTTCTGTAACCGTTACATTGGAGAGGATCTCACAGAACTACGTTTGTGGTTATGTTGTTTTTACTTTTCACAATTGTCCAATCAAATGACGGCTTTTGCAAAAATGAAAGGAGTTTTTGTTATATTTGACGTCCTCGATATTTAACGTACGCACGGGAATAACTACCGAGAAGCACGTGGAAATGATCGAAAGGGATGACGGCGCCACCAGCGATATTAGACCGCATCTGCAGATCTTTCCGTTACTACACACTTGAATTGAAATATTTGCATGCATAAGAAAACAGCAAAAATGATTTAAAAACTTAATATAGTGGGGTACACGTGATGTGCCAATCAAGCTGTGTATCTATTAATAGATCTAACACACATCAAGGGGAATTCCAACATTTGTAATCCAGACACAATTGCTTAATATGATGAAAAAGCGTTCAACAAGTTATGATAAGAGCTATTTGATATTTTTTATTTCTCTTAAACTTATGAGGGTAATAATCTGGATGATTTTTCATTTTTGTTATACGCACTGACCATTCCATTACGCTGCAATAAAACGATTTCTGATTGGTCATTGATTCTTTGACAAATTATTGTTATTGGTCGAATATTTGATAGATTATTCATGAACTGGGGTCAAATAAAACGTGACCTCAAACTCTTGCTGTCAGATCCTTCTCCATGAGATCTGATTTTAATTACATTGGTTTTCAATGTTTACACCATGTTCTTTGATTTCATCACACAAAATTTAATGTGGGTTTCATGCTCATTATCCTTGTCCATCATTAATTATGATACGCGTAATCACAAATTCAGCATTCAAATTACCCAATTCAAATAAGTTAACTATCCTTTGATTTTGCAAACATGATAATTTTCAGGTCATTATATGTATATTGAGTCAAGTTACCCCCGACATCCTGGGGATATTGCCCGCTTGGTCAGTCCTAGTATGGCGCCGTCACACGAACGCTGTATGCACTTCTGGTATCATTTGTACGGGGCAGCAACAGGGACATTAAATGTTCTACTTTCCACATCAAATGGGAATTCCACTCTGTGGAGTATGAAAGGAAATCAGGGGAATGCCTGGTACCAAGCACAAGTTCCAGTGACGAGTACACAAACATACCACGTACGTATACAACACGTCCCGCACGTATCATCCAAGTACACAAACATACCACGTCCCGCACGTATCATCCAAGTATACAAACATACCATGTACGTAAACAACACGTCCCGCACGTATCATTCAAGTACACCAGTATATAAATATATTGTACATATATACCACATGCACAGACATAATGGACATACCGTACGTATAATACCCTGCGTATGATTCATACCACATTGTATACGGAGGATTCATTAATTTCATAGTGGCTCAATTACTGTGCATATCGAGAGTACTCTTGTCCCACGAATTTCAATCCATACCAAATCGCACAATTTATGTAATATTTAAAGGCACAGAGACTATTTCCACGAAATTACCAACGAATCTAAAATCCAGGCAATCCACAATGATTGGCTCTCACAAATTTTAATGGAAGTAAAAAAGAAATAGCATATATAATATAATTCAAGAAACACACCAAGTACATAGCATTGATGAGTGTGTCGGAGTACTGTTACGAGTCGGTTACAGGAGGTTCATTGAAAGTGATGACGGACCTCTGTTGGCTCACTACTAACACAGAGGCGACACCAATATCAAATGCAGCGGATGCTTGCACATGCACCTAATTTATTTACTTTGGCACATTGCAGACACTTGTTGTTCAGTGAACTAGTCTCGATTTACAAATCAGGTGAACAACAACGGGTTTATCGACGGCGTGGTAAGCAATATTCTGATTCTTGTTCAACGGAAAGCGATAGGGGGTCAGTTATGTTCTAGACAGGGATAGGACCTCTCGTGTTTATCGATGACAATCTTGCAGCAGTGACTTATCTTCTATTCTCGGTGGGACGTAAAACAGTAAATAATCAATCAATCAATTGAGTTCGGATCTGGGAATCCTACTTATACTCCTAGCAATCTGACTAAAGATGAAATTCTTCAAAATCACCTTTCTGTTTTGAATACTTTCAATATTCCGAAGATATTGTTCCACTACATATTCCAGAAGTGATGTCAATCAGATGTGGATTCTCAAAAATTCCAAAGAGCTTATTGAAAACTTCAAGTCACAAGAATTTTTTTAAAATTGACTGCATCAAAAC
>CAJDSM010003771.1:256-15256 GCA_903981925.1 Ostrea lurida
GAAGAGAAGAAAAATGAAGAAAAGAAGCGGAAGGAGATCGACGAGGAAAAAGAAAAAATGAGATAAAGAAAGAATAAGAAAAAAAAAAAGGAAGAAGAGAATGAGGAAAGAAAAAAAAAGGAGAAAAAAAAGGAAAAAAAGAAAATTGAAAAATAGAAAAAAGAAGGAAGGAAAAAAAGAAAAGGAGAGAAAGAAAATAAAAAAAAAGAGAGGAAAGGCGATAAAAGAAGAAGAAAAAGAAGGAAAAGAAACGAAGAAAGAAGCGAAATGGGATGGCGAGAAAAGTGGAAAAGACAAGAAGAGAAAGGAAAAAAAGAGGAAAAAATTGGGAGAAAGAGATAAAAAAAAAAAAGAAGAGAAGGAAAGAAAAAAAAAAAGAGAAAGAGGAAAAAATAGAAAAAAAAAAGAAGAAGAAAAAGAAAGCTGAAAACGGAGAAGAAGAGGAAGGGAGGAAAGAGAAAAAGAAGAAGAAAAAAACGAAAGGAAAGAAGGGAAATGAAAGAAAAAAAAAAAAAGGAAAATGAACAAGAGGGAAAAAGAAGAAAGAAAAAAGAAAAAAAAAAAAAATAAGCGTCAGCACGATACCAATGTGGAAAGAAGAGATCTGTCACCAGAGAATGAGCTCATACCGCTGTTTAGACTCTACGTCATGGAACAATGCCACTATAATGATAAGACCGAAGTACGATCATCCTAAAAACTGCATAGGCTTGACAAACACGAAAACCACAAACAGAACACTTATGACACCTTCGGTCAATTAAGTTGCGATTATTTGAAAGAGATTCATAATAATCCCAATTATTATTATTTTCGTTTTTCAGAGTAAAACGACAGAGTAATCAGACATATTTTTGAGTGAGATTGGTTAATAATGTTTCTACGTAAGATTAGAATTTCACTACAGATGTGAACATCCCAATGCCCGGTAAAGGACAGACATTATGCTATAGGCACACAGTGCTCGCAGTACTCCGAGATTCGTTTCTCTGGAGATCAACAAATATGACGCAGATACTCACACGACAATACGACGCATTTTCGATTGCACCGAAATATACTGTAGGAAGAGCAAAATTAGCATTAATTACTGTCATCTCAACCTTTATGCAAAGATACAAGTTACGTAAAAAAAGGCACCATTCTGTAGTACAGCGAAGCAATATCGAGACAAAATCACCATTCGAATTGTGTAATGAATACTATATCTCAGTCAGCATTACGTATGTCGCATTTAGTCGTTGAGAGCTAAATCTACTGAGAAATTAAACTCTTAAATAAACATTAATTACTTCCCAATTGTTTAAAATATCTGATGATGTTGGAGGGAAAAACATGAGCACCTGTGCACAATACACATGCACCCCCCTCTCTCAATGGAAGTATCTAAATATTTATTAATTTATAATAAAGGTATACCTATTTATCATGGTAAAGATATGTATTTCTTTTTTACAGATGTTATTATTGTATAAGCATTAAAATTACTATACAGTATCTAACATTAGCCTAATTAAAAATAGGAATTGACTGTTGCAAAGCATTCATTTAATGTAGAAATCTTGAAAAAGCAAACCACCTTTGCAAATTAAGTCTTCTCTTAGTAATCAAAAGTATGAGAATAGCAAACCCTACGGACAGAAGAACTGAATTGTCAACTAACAAATATTAGCACTGAGGTAGACTCACTTATACCACCTTAATGGAAAGCACTTATTCAAAACAGGTTTGATACATGAATGTAGAAAAAGAATCATTAGTGAACACATTTCATTTGAATGTTTCATCTTAATAACAACACATGTACTCAATAAATGCATCAAATATAATATTTAGATGTGTATACTTTAGGTATTTTAAAAAAATGGACATCAAAAATAATTTTCACAGTAACCCTGGGTTACAGATTTGCATATAATCGAGTGCTAGCTTCTTTTCTTATTAAAAGACGTTAAGTCAATTACTCAAAGCAGCATGAAAACTATGGAACCATCTGCATCAAACTTGGACTGTATATATTAAGGACCATTCCACAGCCATCGACTCTCTTTCTCACCTATAACGGATCACAAACAGATCGAAATGATGATCAATCAATACTATAACATCTGAAAAATATCAATTTCGATAATGACTATATTAACTCGATCTACAAATAAATGATGGAAAAAAATCTGCATATGACTTGTATTATTTTCATTACTTATCTGTATTTTTTACATGAATTAGTAACAATGTTTTTCCACTCTCGAAAATATTTTTAGGCAATTTCAAATAACAATAAGAGAAGAACTGCATCATAATATAATCCTGGTATGTTGCATGCAATTCACTATCCAGGTCACTTCACAAATTCACACAACATCTGCAGTTAACCTATCTTGGGGAAGAAAACTCTCCTGAAATTTAGAAAATAATTATAACAAAAAAATTCATTTGCAAGGCAAAATCACTACATTATGTAAAATGGAAACTGCAGAATGGCATAAATGGATCTAAGAAAATATCCTGTATTCTCATTTCAATAAATTCAACATGTTTTATATGACAAAATGATCTAATAGATGGTGAAATCTCTGAATATTCTGAATATTGATGGGTCAAAAACCTTAAATTAAAACATCTTCAAAAATCTGGAGAGAGAAAAAAGTATTTGAAATGGAATCTGCATTATATTGTATGATTTAAATATATGTGCAGAATATAAATCACGAATAACTCAGGGGAAAAATATAAAAATATATGGAATAATTAGCATGAAATATCTGTCAAATAGGAAATCTTGCCTATTCTAAATGACTGACCCCCAATACATCAGCTCAAAAGAATTTTCGTAAAAAACTAGGACTCATTTATCATGCTTGGCATCTACATAAAATGCAAGTACTAGTTGAATAAGACCACAAAACAGAAAGTATCAATTAAAAATAAATATTATATATTAAAATTTTTTTTCAAAAATTTTCGAATGTAATTAAACACAAAACAAAAAACCATAGTCGACCTATTCGTTAAAGTCACAGTACTTTAAAACAAGTCAACATTCAATACAGAACCACCGAGGTTTCAGCAGACGTACTCGGGTTGGACTAATATTAAACTGTTACGCCGTAACACCGCAAAAAAACGTGGAACCACTGAAAGCGTGCCAGACCGGGTAGCAGTCTGTAGATGCGCTCGACCGAACAGAACGCTTCACAGAAGGAGATTCAATCCTGTGAAAGCAGAGGGAAAAAATTCAAACTCTTAAAAACTGTACAAAAATAATCATTTTGTATAAAATTTACATTTTTGCTCAATTAATTATTTTCTTATCCTTTTGATCGACTGACTTTTTAAATGTTATGTGATTTCAAAACGAACAATAGCATCTCTCAAATCGAACCTTGAGCCAAATAAAAGTATGTGCTGCGATTACTATACATGAAATTAATGCAGAAAAAGTGTAATACACAGTATTGAATTATACACTTTTTCAAGACCTCCCAACGGGGAAAACACTATCCAGTGCATCCACTTCCTCACATGAGGTCACTGTGTGTACGCAGTATATCAGTCGTCCTACACCAAGTGAATAACAGGAAACAGGCATGTCTTAAAAACATTTCAGTATATCTTGAAAGAAATCAGCGTGCATCTTAAAACATACTGTGTGATGAAACAAAACTATCCTGCACGGCTTCTACATAATGCTCCACGTCAGCAGCTGAAACCAGACTATGGAACTAATTTTTGAGTGTCTACTAATAACAAAGATGACATAAATACAAATAAACACGTGCAACAGTTGACATTACTATATTGATCACTATTTACCATTTATCCATGAATATCGCTCAACACTGTACATGTACGATATCGTCACAATAATCATACCATGTACTAATGAATACTAAAGCGTGCCATAATAGATCTAGGTACGTAATTCCATACAGAATTCTAAGTTGAGGAAGTGGGCACAAATGTTGTAAATTTCAAATTGAAATCGAAATAATTAGAATGCCCCTTTTAACGCGGTATACAAAAAATAAGAGGGTAATTCTTTACATAAAAAAATGATTCAGTTAATTAAAATACAGAGTAACTACAATTTCGATAACATAGTACTTTGATGAAGTGGCGTTATTTTATCATGAAAACATACAAATACGTATAACAAGTATTAACTTACGGATGCCCCGGGCAGCAATTCGATTGACAATTGTGCTTATTAATCAACTGGATAGAAGTAAGGGCAAAATTAAAGTAAAACATTTCAACCTCTCTGTCAACAGGCAGCCAAATGATTCCTAGGGAGAAGACTGCCAGACTTGTTAATCTGAAATGGAACGATTACCCATCAGTGTACATGCCAACACTGTGAACAATATAAGACAATTATTTCTCTTTGTTTCTTGACACGTCGACAATCGAAAAACAATCGACCTCTTTTTGCTTAACAGATGCATAGATTGCTGCATTCTCCTGGAGTTCAGGAACGGTAAATACAAACCTGTCACGGCTCGAAGCAGTGGTCCAACGCTTGAAGATCCTGCAGCTAACTCGCTAACCTGAACATGGAGGACCTCAAAAATTCGCTACGTTCATTAAATTGGCTTTCTTAAAGTTGTGTTTAATCAAATCTTGTGCTTTTTTAAGAAGAATCGTAATTGAAGAGCACCTACAGCACTATCCAAAAACATTTTCTATTGATCTCTATGAAGTTAATACAGTACTTCACTACAATGTCGAAACTAATCAAAAATCCCACACCAGATTATAGATAACACGATAATAAAATAAACTCTTATAGGTACTGAGCGGTAAGATATATGGAGGCGGTTTTACGCACCAAAGTGAACGGTCGGGCTGTCTGGAGCCGTCTCTCGTGATTATACAACGGAACAGTGTACACATCCAAAACCATATTATCAAGAAATCCAATGCTTAATTACACTAGTTAGAAACTTGTCCGTATATATCAAATATGTAAACATTAATGATTATACATACGTACAAAGTGCATTCGGTTAAGGGCACTCTTCATGCTATATGAATTATAAAAATTAACATCATTCACACCTACCAAATTCTAAGGACAGCAAGTTCTTATTGTCAATTACTCGATATTAAGATTTTCTGAGTGAATATTCTATCAAAGGTTTCCCTATGCACTACATTTTGCTACATAAGCTAAATATTAAATAGTATGGGTTGCTAAGGTATTTACGCATTATTATTGAATAATTATAGTTCATTTTAACGAAGTTCGTCTGATTTTAACATTGTATGATCTGGTGAATGTTATAAATCACGTCAGATATCATCTCCGTGACAAGACTGTGCATAATGATGCAGTTTTCTTCCTTTAGCGGCCCATAACTCTGGACGAAGACTTCTAAGGTATGCAGTTTTATTCCCCTCAGCGACCCAATGAAACTCCGTGACGAAGATTGCTCAATGATATTGTGCTTTCCTCAGGCAGCCAATAACTCCGGACCTCAAAAAAGGGCATAAAGGAACAAAGTATACAACATAATCCAAGAGAGAGCAGGTACAGAATAGATATTAAAGAGGAGGTTGTGACTCAACTGAGTCAAGAACTGTGAACCTTTTCAATCCAGAAGGGTAAAAGACCCAAAATGCATATAAAAATTGACCATTTGAACATATCCACTGATGAGTCACATACATGTGTACTTTTGCATGTGAACAAACTTCGTGCACATGGAACCCTTGGTTCTAATTTTTTCATAATTTCTTTCCATTGAATTTAAGTCCATATGGACTCCTTTGAAATTACAGGCCGTAACAGAAATTCCCAAGGGGTGCACAAGACAAAGAGCGCAAATGTTTGAATAATGACTAGTCAGCCCACAGTTGTCCAGTATAACCTGGTAGGAGGTCCAGAGGGGACAAAGCCCCCGGAAGCTGATAAATTTTAGCATTTTATTGCATCTGAAAAGTGCTTTTAGCCTCATAGGATCCAGACGGGACGTATTGTCAAGGCAAACCCCGCGAAGCTGAATATTTAGCTTTCATTTTAAGGGGGTGCACGGGCACCCAGTGTTAACCCCCCCTCCCCTGGTACGATATGAATATAAACTGAATAACACCATAATAAGAGCTTTCCTGTTATTTGATAATTTTCATGTACTTCTTTATGAATTTCAATAAAATGATTGGATTCAAGTTGCAGACTGTCTTGATGTTCAACAAATCGCTTCCTTTATTAAGATCATCCTGTTTCACTTCCTTTGATAGATCTTGCGAGCAGACTTATTTCCAACCTGTCACCACTAAAGGGCCATGACACGTTTTGAACTAAAAATGTTAAAATTTTAGATTGCAATTTTACATGTTAAACAAGTGTTTGAAATAACGGTATGTTTATAAATGTCAGGAAAAATTTGACTCATCTGTTGAACTTCCAATGCTATACAGCACTGACAATCTTTTTAGAGCTAAACAAATGGCCCGAGCCATGATATTGCCACATAATTGAAATCTACTAAACGTTTCCATTTTTAAAAAAGCAATTGATCAAATTAGAAGTTTACATAAAGCCACAATATTAAACAGTTCGTGATTCTCACATCTTCATTTGGTTATAAACATGTATTAGACGAAGCAATCTTTTTGTAAACATAAAAATGCTCGAGCCTTGTTTCCACATAAGCAAAATTTATGAATCCTGATCTCTACTTGAAACTCAACAACTGATTCAAATCGTTTGCTGACCCACTAAAATACCTGACATAAGCATTTAACATCAAATGGCAATCTATAAAAAATTTGAAATTTTAGGTCAAACGGTCCCAGGCCCCTTAAGGAAGGCCTTGGGGAGTTTTGCAAGCCTAAACCCACAGGGAATAAAAGACATAAGCACATGATTTTCAGAACTTAAATCCTTTTTCTTAGTTTGAATAGCAGCATTTTTCATTAAAAATCTGTAATATAAACAGTAAACACTCAGAGCTTAGTAATCGAGGTATTCAAAATGTGAGAGAGAATAAAAACAACTCTCAAAAACAAGAAACCTGGGTTAAACATTTAACAAGTTTTGTAAATGAGTTGATAGCAGTACACAATTGTGGATTTCGTGAAACAAGGCACTAAATATCCTATACAAGAGGATTCACTCTTACCTTCATTATGGATCGTCAATGTTAAATTTTTGCATGACGTAGAGCTGGAGGGGGCTAAACTGGTGTTTTGTTATTTTTTTAGCTCACTTAAGCCTTCTATATCTGATCCCTATTGTCCGTATCTGCTGTATTGTCAACTTCCACATTCGACTCTTCTTCAAGAACCGCCACCTGGCCAAATAAACCAACTTGTACACTATCCTTGGTAAAGGTAGGGGGTGGAGGGAATCAAGTTATGTTTTTCAAATGGAAGACCAGCCCCATCAAAGGAATATCGAAAATGCGAAAAAAAAGTAATCTTCAAAACCATGCCAGGAAGCTAAATTAATGGCAGCTTCTAATAGAGATGATTCAAGTTCAACTCATGACCCCCGGTACGATGGCCCCAATAGGATTCCAAGTTTTACAGAGCTATATAAGAAAATTTTTTAAAATCTTTCATCAAAACCAACTGGCCAGGGGAAAAAGCTGAAATTAATTGAACTTCTATGAGAGGGGAATCAAAGTTGTTCAAATCATGACCCCCAGGTACTATGGCGCCCATAGGGATCAAAGTCTACAATTTATAGAAAAATCTTTAAAAATTCTTCTCAATAACACTGGCCAAAGCACATTTTATGACGCTCCGGAGAAGAATCAGTGTTCAATAAAACCCCGGGTAACGATGGACCCAAAGGGGATCAAAAGTAATTATATATAGGAAAATCTTTAAAAATTATCAAGAAATATACGGGCCATAAAATTGAAATTTATGACAGCTCTAATTAGTGATAAGTTTTTCAAATCAGTGACCCCGGGGTACGATCCCCATAGGATCCAAGAATGATTAATAAAGGGAAAGTCTTTAAAAATCTTCTCTCTCAAGAACCACTGACCAGGGAAAGTGAAATTATTAAAAGCCCCTGATAATTCAGTTAATTGTAAGACAATTTGTTCAAATCAGACCCAGGTGTAGTGAGCACATAGGATAAACAAGCTACATTGAATATATTAAAAATTAGCCTCTCATCCAAAGACAACATTGTACCTCAAATTGATCATATCAAAACCCCAGGGATAGCAAGGACAACCAGGACAGTTTGCAAAAATTATCTCCAAACACGGATCATTAAGAAACTTGAAAAGTCTTTCAATCACCATGCTGAGCAGGGCCAAGTCCTAGTACAGTGCCATAATCCTTCTGTGATTATACTTATTCTTTTTTTTTTTTTGGCAATGTCATATTATTTAGAAGTGTCCCCCCCCCTTCAAAGATGCCTATTATGTCATGCCTGAATCAGCTACGCCGATGATTGTTCACCCGAAATGACCCTAGGGTATGGGACACATCATCCAACCTTCTCCAATATCATTCTGAATTATAATTTAACATTTTTTACAATGAAATAACAATTAAATAAAGCTGGAATTGGCGCCGGCGGTGGGTGTTCCGAGGGCCGTTCTGGGGGGGAGCTACCCCGCTGCGGCTGGAGGGGACGGGGGGCCCCCGGGCTCCTCAGACAATATCACAGGCTAATACAGAACGCTCTGTATCTCAGGCCTCGGGAAATATTCCACAGGACGTTGCTATACTACTCGTTATGAAAATACATCAGAAAGCATAACATTTACACCATAATAAACTTCTCGAATGTTAAAAGGCGCTCACCATACAGGTATGAAGAATTGCACCGCTGTAGTTTACAAAAAAATTCAACTGTATATAAGAATGTGCAGTGTGCACTAAATGCTTTAATAATTACAATTCATCTGAATCTGTTCTCCGTATATTTCCTTTTGAAATGACAATGCAGTATCATCCAACAAAATGCATGTATTTGTTTACAACCAGTTGGTAAATCCGGTCTCTTCTGGTTTCACTCTCCACCATTCTTATCCATGCCGTATACTGAGCGTCAAAGGTCAAAGGTTGAATGGCGTGTTCCGGTTTTCTTAAAAGTACCGATAAATATCCAACATGATAATGAACTAAATCTAGTTCATTACTTTATGAGCAATGCGCACAGAAATGATAATTAATTAAACAAAAAAGTGCTTTCTCGGGGTTGCTGAGGGGGGATTGGAAGGATAAAAATGCAGCAACAATCCCAGAGGCGGACCCGGGAGATAAAGTCCTGCAGAGCGCCGACAACACGCCCCGAAGAAGAAAACCAACCACAGAACAATGGATGGGGAAGAGGATATGACAGACACTTAGTTAGCCGGGAGGAAACTGGGGAGAGGGGGATATTCAACTGACCAACACGTTGGTAATGATAAGTTACAGGATAACCGCGACCCGCCCACGCGCACGCTCGTCCGGCCGCGCTCATCGCGCGTCGGGCGCTCATAACCAGAAATCCCACGTCGGCGGTCGGCCCTCGCAGATGCCGGCTCGCGCGCATCCTCGGCCGCACTCGTCGCTAGTCGTCTCCCTCCGACGCGTGGGCAGTAGGAGCCACATATTGGGATTCGAAGAGGGAAGAATGGTGTGAGGCGAAACATTCCCAGTGTACCAGCGCCGATAAAACGAAGACGGGGAAACGCAACTCTGCCAGGGCAATAGAGGGACGGCCCGTGACGCGTCGAGATTGAAACGCCCCCCACTTTTTCATGCCGCCGATCACGTGAGTTTATCCTTGCTGTCAACATCTCGCTCTAGCTGTGTAAATACAGCGTTATCAAACCGTATAATAGACAAGTGATGATATATACCATGAACCCTATTTCATTCGCACGCAGACGACTATATTTCTTCTTAAGTTCCTATCTCACCCTTGTATCGCTGATATTCTCGGTAAGAATAGCCCTCGGGAAAAAAAAAAGAAACAGATTAGGAGCAAGAACGTAGACCGCTAAGATCCCCACTCACTCACTTCCCGAGGACCAATACACGACTCTACCGAATTACTGCCGCGACCGAATCTAGTTTAGATCGTCGGCTGCTATCCGAAACAAGCCAAATCTTTGCCAATAGCAGTATGTTATCGTGTGCAACCGCGATCAATAGCCCTCACATACAGGCCAAACTCCCTTCCCCCTAACTCCTCACGTCTACCTACAGTACCATTTTCTCGGTTTACCCTACTATACTATGCTGAAAGCTGGATAACCAAGGCACCCAAAAGTGCACCTCCGTGCTCAACCGACAGAACTGTGCAAAATATTTCAGGATCCTCTGCCACATTCGTCGCACATATCCTGCCATACAGCTCTCACTCGAAAAAACTATCACTTCAGGCTTGATAGTCATGTATGAATTCTGGCTATATACACCAGCATAAAATAAGATATTCTTTATGCTTGGTGTTCACTCGCCACCTATCTAATACTGGCACATCAGTCATCCACCAGACGTATCAAATACTTCCCACCACTACAAGCTTGGCTTTACTTTGTATTATTCACTCGAGCGCGAAAACATCACAATATCGGTGGAAAATCATCCCCTTCGACAGTAATACTACTAAGATCTACATATAACTCTGCCAATTTTCTGCATTCAAAAACGAATGTCCCAATGTTTTTTGGGAGTGGCTTTGGATGAAAAACATTCATGTTCACGATAATCAGCACTTCAGATCACCTTTAACCTAGTTCTATCCAGCTCCATTTATTTGCTATAAATAAAATGATATATAGTAATTTCTTATTCTTAACGTCTTAATAATATACCTCCTCTCCTTTATTCTATCCTCCTCCACTCCCCTACCATGCCCCCTTTAACAGCTTATCGCACGGACTCAGAGAGCTTGCGTGTTAGAAGAGATTATATGAGCTTTCACTTTAAAGTTTTTTTCTTTATTACCAATGTCCACCATGCATAATCCATAAATTTAATGTAGTGGTTACTCTACCAACTGCAATACAAAACAGACAATCGTTTTGCAATCACAAAAAATTGCAATATTAGAAAAATATTGAGTTTCATTTATTTTTCAAAAATCAGGTGATTCCCCCAAAACAAATAAGCCAAGAAAATAAAGTATGTCTTGAAGGTGTCTGTTCTGTAGTTATACATTATGCATATCATCCATTATGTTAAGACAAATCAAACAAAAATAGATATTTAATAAGATTATATCACATTTTTCCAAATCAGCGATATTTGATACACAATTCTTAAATTATTACCCCAACTCCTTAAGCCCCCAACAGCCATGTAAGTGCATAACATGGCTTTCATTTTGTAGCATATATGTTATAGAAGTTTCAAAAAATCATACCTCAATAATTTCCCCCTGGGGGGACCAGGTTATTGACGCTCAAGTCTAACAGACACTCAGTTTGTTTCAGCAAAATTATTTCGGCTTTGTTTTAATTGAGTGGAGCTGGGACGCAGTGCGAATCCATCTTCGCAACTTTCTTCTTTTTCTTTTTCGATTTACGTAAGACAAATGGCTCTTTGCCTCATCAAATATTTCAAGCCTTCCTGAATAACGTCATCAATTTTTTTTACACTTGCCCGTGTGAAACATCACCAATTCCATTACCCTATCATCAAAAACGCAGTAAAAGTCTCAAAGACTCGGGCGCCATTAGAGATTACCATCATATTTTTGCACAATGGAATGGTAGTTGACCTGTATAAACCAGTACCCTCAGATTAAGCGCTGGGTAACTGGAGTTATCGATATAATTTTTAATTCACTACTTGGAACAATATTGATAACTCTGAAATCTACAAGGCTAGAGAAGAGAGAGAGAGAGAGAGAGAGAGAAGAGAGCAGAAGAACAGAGAGAGAGCATGAGAGATCGATGGGATGGATATAGCTGGAGATTGAGGAGAGGAGGACGTAAGAAGAGAGAGAGAGATACCATACCATTTATTACAGAGTGTGAGATAGCTTGACTATTTAACCCCTACCCCCAATTCATCCCCGGTGAATAGTGCTGTTCAGATCTAATTTCATTTAAACAATAATATCTCACTTCATTTACTATTTTTGTTACTGTTAGCGGTTGATTAAGAAGACTAGCATTGCAGAAAAAAATCGACAAACCCGCTATGGAATTTTTCATCTAGTTTCCTTCATCACCAATTAACAAAACAAAGTAAGTCCATATGCTAATTGTTTTCTATAATATATTACTTCGTCATTTCTAAACGTATAAAACTAATTCTAGTACAAATAAAATATCATAATTTGTCATTTCTACCTTTAAACGGATACATCCAATCACCTTACCTTGAGAACTGCTCCGATTATACCGCATGTAATAGACCATGTGACAGGTGACATACAAACAACCGTATCCAAGTGTAACAAAGCATGTTATGGATTGATAAATAATTGTCAATTTCAAAGGAAATTATAGGATAGATTACTTCTGTGACACATGTAGATATAAGTAATTTTCACAGTAAAATGTCTAATTATACTCATATGATAACATTTTTCTGACTCTCAGATTTTTATCCACCTGGGTGAGTCGTCTTTCATCGAGCTACATTGTCCTTCCTAATTCTTTGTGTATGGTCCTGCTTCTCTGATGCGTCATCTGGTAGGCTAATTAGCAAGTGTGATGTCGGGCACAATATACCGATCCCAGGATTTCCATGTACGTATATCTGGACCCAACGAAACCGCCTCAAGACCAGAGAGGATTCAGCCGTCTCACAACAGATCGACACTGAGGACCACAGCCAAAACTAGCACGGACCATCCCTATTCAGCTTTTATGATCATGGTGGAGCAGACAAAGTGGTAAAGTAAAAGGAATGAGCACACCGCAAGATCAAGATAATAAGAAGGTCGGCGACCGTCTCCGTGTCCCACTTGATCGAAATCTAGAGTCAATGCTAGCCTAGTAGTAGCTATCACAGCGTACCCTACTTTTGCAGTGTGTGTCACCTCAGGAGCGATAGTGACGGCGTCTCTTATATCAGCACATACTATTAACGAGCAAAAAAAAAAAAAAGAACATACGGGCAGAAGGCAAACAAGTACGCGTTCTGAAATCACTCACGCTACATTAGACCATCGTCCATCGAAACAGACAAAAGACCAGGAGAAAGTCGATCCTGCTCAACCGCACTCAAGAAGGGCAAGTATTGCCCAATACTACTTAAGTGTGAAGAGCAAAAGTAGTCCTATCCGATGAGAGCGATGCACCACGCTCACCTCAGCGCTGAGCCCTGTCGCCTCACAGACCCCTCCATCTTCAGCCACAAGAGTCGTCGAGGCCTAAGCGATTTTTCGAAAGTAGTCTTATTACGCGAAGACTTCTCATATATGTCTTCATCGACCCAACTGTATTCTCGCACGTACGTCACACGTTCCTAGTATGATATACAATATCGAAGCATGATATATTTTCGAAGCACACTCATGATATACGCACTTCCTCACATATCTGCATGTTCTTGAGAGCTGTCATGCTCTATTATGCGCCTTCGTATAATTATGTTCTTCACGAACTCAGCAGAATAGATACCATTCTCCATCCCCTTGACACTATCTTTTGTACACATCCCTCTCGCCCGTCCTCTTCAGTGATAGATGCATATATCACTCTGTCACGCTGTTGAACAAAATAGGAAGCTTTGCATATAAATTCACTTTATGGCCCAGATATTTCTTGAACAGTGATCTTATCTAAAGTATCTTTCCCAGATGCTTATCACTTCAATCCTTCTCTAATCCATACCTTTCACTTGGGCCATATCACTCTTGGCTTTTAGCCCGGTCTCAGAATAGACTGAATACTCTCTGACGTCAGAATCTTTAACGCGATCTGCGTACGCGCGTCTATGGCTCGGTGTTCATTGGAGAGGACCTCAGAATTTTTTTCTAAACTCATACGCTGCTCTCATTTTCCATACACCTCTTTCGTTCCTGTCTCGGCGTCGCTCTCTTACCTCGACCTTGCTACCACTCTCGCTAGCCAGTGTCACTATTAACGCAGAATCTCCCGCGCAGGTCTATGCGAAGTGGTTTAATAACATAGCATCAGCTGAAAGAACGTCAAGGAGTCAGGCACACAACTGTCGGACTTAGCTGGCCTACGTCTATCAGATAAAGCTATGATCGCATGCAACAGTCTAGCTTCGGTGTCTCTGTATTACTCCTATCACCGGTCTCAGAGAAACCATTCTTCAGATTGCGTATATGTAGCGATGCATCGCCCTATTCTGAATATCGTCATATCTATCTCTTTATACCGCTTCCCTCTACCGCCAACATTGGTTTACGATGCCCCGCAAGCTATGATGAGACTCGTGCAACGAATCGACAAATCTGAGATCCTCCGCTCTGAAGACAAAGGCGATCAGAATATATACTAAGCCACTTATCACTAACACATCTAAGAATAATACGATCAAACAACAACCAGTTTCACCCCCCCCCCCCCTGCTACGCCCATGCATAAAAGTTTATACATTGATCCGTACCATATAAGAGCGTAAAGTGTAAATCATCTGTATAGAAATACTATTAGTACTTTTATCAGAAGAAATCAGACACAAATTTTCCTGACTCCTGCCTCATTAACCTTGTATAATAGTTTTAAACTTT
The DNA here is from genome assembly GCA_903981925.1 of Ostrea lurida. Taxonomy (NCBI): domain Eukaryota; kingdom Metazoa; phylum Mollusca; class Bivalvia; order Ostreida; family Ostreidae; genus Ostrea; species Ostrea lurida. The sequence goes on from CAJDSM010003771.1 coordinate 14,883, forward strand.
CTGTTTGAGAGTTCTTTTATCTCCTCACCATTTTAATACTCTTGATTACTAAGCTCTAATGGTCTTACGTGTAATAAGGTGATATTTTATATAACGCAAAATGTGACACTATTCAAAAAACGACAAAACAAGATTTACATGTATCCTGAAATTCAATGTGCTCGTTATTTATTGTGATAGCCTCTGCAAAACCCAAAACTTTGAAAGGATGGACACGTTTGAACTAAAAATGTTCATTTTAGCATGCAATTTGAATGTAAAAGCTAAATCATATTTCTCAGGTCAGACATAAATTCTGAAGCTCATTGAGTAAATAAATCAGCGATCACAAATCCCTTCTATTTAACAAGGCTCAGACTTCGTTTATAGCTTTA
>CAJDSM010003771.1:20256-25508 GCA_903981925.1 Ostrea lurida
CGTACAATATACTGTCAAGTCATGAAGACATGCCGGAGTTGTCAGAAAAATCAACTTGGAACATCTCCGACATGATGAAAGGACTCCCCAATACAGAAGGTTCATAAGAGTATCAAATCAGGCTTGTGTTGTCTGTCCTTCTCCATTGCTCAGTACTGCTGTCTGTTTGAATGTTATATCACTTAAATCGTATCCCAAGATATTTAGACCATTTTCTCCAATCTCGGGGCAAAGAAGTCTTGTTTTAAAAAGATAAAACACGTCTATTAGAATGAAGTAACATGACATTTGTCGAAAGGGAGTTAATTCCGCGGTCCATATATTATTAGCTCAAACTGACTCAATAGCTCAGAGCAGTACTTGCAGCCCTTGTCTATGCAAGGAGTATTAATAGTAGTCTGCACAGGATTATATTTGTGAACACTGCATGCATGTGATATGCAACTTGTTACATGGAAGAAAAAATCTAAATATTCCAAGAGGGAATCTTTTTTGATTATTACAATGTAGGTCCACTCGGCACGAGAGTCACAATTCAAACACATACATGTATGTATAAATCTATGCTACACATACATGTAGTTACATGTAAGAAAGTGATCTAAGAATGCCTTGATATTACCGTAGTAAAAATGTGCAGCTTTGTTTATTTTGTTGTATTTTGAAGGTTTTGTAAATTAGAGGGGGGTGGGAGGGTTTTTTGTTTGGGGTGTTTTTTTTTTGGTATGTTTTTGTTAATTTTGATGGGGTATTTATGTATGTTGTTTTTTTTTTATTAGGGCCCCGTCGAGTATCGGCTCAAAAGGGCTTGCACCAATTAATATGAAACTTTAGGACAGTATAAATACATGTATCCATTGGGGTCAGCTCCCCTTTGATTTTGAAAAATTTCTGATTTTACATTCCAGAGATATGGAAATTATTTCCTCCATGAAATGTCGGTCCGTCCGAAACAGTTTTCGCGCGATAACTCAAAGAGCTTGCTCCAATTAATGAAACTTGAGGTCAGCTCCCTTTCGATTTTGAAAACTTTCTGATTTCAATTTCAGAAATATTGAACTTTTTTCATGAAAAAGTCAAAAGTAGTTTTCGCGCGATAAGTCAAAATGGGCTTGCACTTATTAATATGAAACTTTAGGGCAGTGCAAATATCCTTTGAGGTCAGCTCCCTTTCGATTTTGGAAAATTTCTGAATTTAGATTTTAGAGATATGGAACTTTTTTCCATGAAAAGTGGTGTTTTACGCTTTCACTAATCAAATTGAAACTTTCAGAAAGTGTGTATCTTCATAAAGGCAAGCTCCCTTTCGATTTTTTAAAATTCCCGATTTTTCTATTTCAGAGTTTGGGAACTTTATTTTTAAATTAGGGGGATAACTCAAAATTTTTTGCAAAAACTTATATGAAAGTTTTGGATTGTTAGAATTCGTATTCCCTTGCAACTAGCTGTGGAGAGGATATAACATCACTGCTGTGAGTCCATGCGACTGTGTATTTGTGTATGGAACTCTGTGAATAAGATAGAAGCAACTGTGTGAAAGAGATAGAAGCACCTTCAGAAAATGTTTCCAATGAAGAGTGGATAAACTTATTGATTTTCAAGGTCATGGTCACTATTTTGTAATATCATGTGAATTCGATGGAAGATATCTAATGGCTCAACCAGCGGGGCCCTCTGTGATGTCACCACATCACTTTTTTCTTCCTGCTTAATTTGTTTTTGTTTTATTTGGGGGAATTTTAAAAATTTTATGTTACTTTATTTGTTGTTGTTGTCTCTTTCTTTTTCTTTTGTTTTCTATTTGTTATTTTTTATTATTATTGTTTTGGAAGGTGGTATATTTTTATTTTGTTCTTTATCATTATTTTCTGGGTGGTTTTTTTTGGGGGGGGGGGGGGGGGGGGTTTTTGGTTTGTTCGTTTATGGGGGTGGATGGGGTAGGATTTGGGTTTTTTCCCCACTTTTATTTTGTACTTTGCTTGTAATTTCATTTTTTGAAAACTTTCCATATCTGTTGAAAAAAAATTGTAAAGTAGAAAGTTTTATTTTTCAAAACAAAGGCTCAACAGAACAGGGCATCTCGCATGATGGAATATTCCAAATTTTTCTGTTTCTAATATTGGCAATGAATGAAATGTATATATTTCAAAAATTAAAGAATGTTAAATTTTCAAATGGAATGAAATGACCTTGTTATCGGACACACATGCAATAGATATAAACTATTGCAATTTATACACATTATCGTCATGGAATCATTAACTACATGAAATAATGAACTTGATGAAATAATTAATTTGATGAATGTAAACTACAGTGTATTACAATGATTATTACAAATAATGTTTGTTCAACCTGAAATTCATTTTGGCCTCCTAACTAGCTGAGACCGGTACTTTGATTGCTAAGAGACCATAGTCACTGGCTGTAATAATGAAAATTAACAAATTAACAAAAAATGTTATTTTCATTTTTTTTTTCCATTTGGAATGCTGATAACAACTCTTCATTATGGATGTAGAGACAATGTCTGATACATATTGATGAATTTTTATTATTTTTTTTTTTTACCATATCACATCAAAAAAAAAAAAAATCCAGTTTCTCATTTGCGGTTATCATAAAAGAGGAAAACTAACCAGATTGTTACGTCAATAAAATGAGGTTCCTTTTATTTTCAGTGTGTCTTGGGATCGCAAATGCGTATTTTAAAAATAACAGCTGAGGTATATGCAAATATAAATGTAGCTGTAATTATCAACAAAATGCATGGTTATTTGAAGAATCTTTGCGTGTGTATGTTTGTGTGTAAAGACATATTTATGTATAGTTTTGTAGTGATATTTCATTTCTTATATTTTATTTTTTTCAAATGTGCATGTTTATACATTGTGGTTGACTTTTGAGAGAAGTCAGTTTAGCCATCTTAAAGAGACACTACAACTCATTTTGCGCAAAATTCACATAATAACAAATTTCCCAAAGCTTTCTCAATTTTTGCTGCATATTTGAATGTATAAACTTTGCGAAAATAGCACAGTCATAAAGTTGAAAATTCTCGCTCCATCACAAAATTTTATATTTTTTGACGGCCCATACCAAAAAAAAACCAAACTTGTTTGCGGGGGGTATAAAAAAAGAAAAGAGTCCCCGCGCCTTTCATTCTTTACACACATGCGCACAGACGGTAAACATTGCAGCACGTCGAAGTGTACAATTGATATATAGCCAGAATGTTCACAGATTATGGAAGAAAAGAGGTTAGAATAGAATGAAATACAACTCATTTGCAAAATATAAAATACGACGAATCGTTTTGACCGTTTGATAAACCAAGAACCAGGAAACACGTACGCAGGGCCATTTAAGCGCTGATTTTATCTGGAAACGTCACATGTTGAAAAAAAAAAACATTGTTTAGTTAACGTTTAAAGGGACATAGAAGGGTTTCCGTTGGAATAAAGGCAGGGAATAATCCCATTCTTGAAAAGCGAGTGCGGACCCTTTTAAGCGCAGTTGAGAGCAAATAGATGTATATGAGTTCAAATTATTCAATATTGTCGGAATCGATATTATTTTCATCATTTTGTCGATACTTATTTTAAATAGAACTTGATTAAAATATGAAAAAAATGAGCTAAAGTGTCTCTTTGATATTTTGTTTGAAACATTTTGTCAAAAACAAAAAACTATTCACAACCCGATACAAAAAGTTTTATTATATGCTTTTTGCCATGTGTAAATATTTCTTGTTTATTGATGCAAATAAATGGTTACACACGCTAAACTATTGTTTGAACATTATTTTTTAAAGAAGATATCCAAACACAGTACATGTAGTTTATTTGCCTTGAGATTACACATTCATGTACTGCCCTGATACATATATGTAGCAGGATGCTATAGGGCATTTGTTGGGCCAACCGTATTCTTTATATATGTTGGGCATCTGTTGGTATACCACATCGGGAATTTGCTCATCGGCCATCCAACATGTTGGCTCAATGCTGGGACAATGTTGTAAACCCTCAATGGGTCGCTGTATGCATTCATCATTGGCCACACAACAATTTCTTCGTTGGTCCTTAATTAATCGTACATGTTCATACATGTAGGCTTATTGATGGCCCAATTTTGCAAATAAATTCCACGTTGGTCCTCAATCATATTAACATGTTGGCTCATATGACATTGATGACCCCATGTTTCTAGCTGGTTTAATTGAATATTGGCCCTTACATATGTTTTTTTCCCATTACTTTAAAAGACTTAAATATAAGTTTTCATATGCCTTAAAGTAATACATCAACAGCTAGTTAATACAACCAAACAAAATAAATGGAAATTTAAAGCTACATTCTTTCTATTAATCCATTTCATACATTCGTAGATGTACATATTGTCGGGACAAGATATTCCAAGTACATCGTATTTTCCTTAAAGTTATGGTGGATCTAAGAGGGGTGGGTCTAAAGTAACACGTGAACACTTCTCCTATATGGCATATCGGATATATTTCGAACTTTGTACAATGTTTCATTGTCATTTGTAGATGTATATCTTGTCAGTACAGGAGGATCCAATTATTTTTCTATACGTTTGGTGGATCTAATACGGGTGTTGATGTGAAATGATTTAAAAACACATATCCTATATGGCTTGAAACTTTGTACGATGCTTCAAAATCATTGCCAATATTGTCAGGACGGAAGGATTCAAATATTATCCTTATAGTTATAGCGGATCTAAGAGGGATGGAGTATGTAATATAGCTTGTGACTCCTATGTGGCTTATCGGATAGCCTTGAAGTTTTGTACAATACTTCATTATCATTTAATGATGTTTACATTGTTTTGACTAGACGGATCTAACATTTTCCTACAAATTATATCAGATCAAAGAAAAGGTTTTTTTGTACAATTAAGGGTATGTTCACTTTCCTCCTTATCCTTTTTGTATCATATTGAACAATGACATTGGTCACAACAAATTTGAATATTTTTTCCCATCATCTTTGTGAAAGCGCAAAGTACCATTCATAATGTCTGTTTTTCCTCATTCTTTCTCCTCCATACCATGCAGTACATAAAGAAGAGGAGGCGGTAATTTGGAGCACATTCAAATAGGGGGAGGGGGATAAATTTGTTAAAATAAAAACAAATTATATTTTACACTGAATGGGTAATGTTTTACTCTGAAAGGGTTATGTTTTATATTGACTTTTATATTGACTGGGTTATGTTTTACTCTG
>CAJDSM010003773.1:0-10018 GCA_903981925.1 Ostrea lurida
GTGTGGACTTCTAAAAAACATTGAATGGGGGTACTTTTAAATTATGTGACATAGATGACGCAGAAAATAAAGTTACTTGACACAAAAAAGGGGGGAGGGGGCTCCTATGCCCATGCTTTGTTTTCAAAATCATGAAATAATATGTCGATCGGAGAGCCTAGCTCCTCACCTTCGTTTAATTCTTTTGCTACCGCTAAATGTGGATCTAGAGGAGGGGGGGGGGTCTACCGGAAGTTGTCCCTGTCCTTAAATCATCTCTGTTGACTTTTTTTTTCCAATTTCCCATAACAATTACTTTTTTTTTTATTAAGATGACACATGTGGTCTTCTTGAGAAGTCATCGGTTGTTAGAAGTAAAATTGCGATACCCAAGAACGTTTTAAGGACCGATAAAATATTTTTTGTTTTTACTTACTTTTTTTTAATATAGTTTCTGAACATGACTTGATATCATAATTATGATACTCCGGATGTCCAAGCAGCTTTGTGGCAATTGGGTCGTATTGCCCGGACATGATGCAGAAAATAAAGTTACAATGATGTCATTTAAGATGATAAATTTATGACTGTTAAGAATTACGATGTTGTACATTACAGATTTAACATTTCATTAGCCTTTGTTTACATAAAACGACTCGGGTTTTTAATTGTTTACATAACACAGGATTGCTTCAATATCTGTGCAGTCAAAAAGTCCAATTTTTGGTTTTCAACTTTAAATATTGATATTTCTTATTTTGGATATTTAAAGTGAAATAAAGAATTGTCCGAAAAATCGTAAATCAGTCCCTTTAAGAACGATGTTTTGTCCCCTCGGTGTGAAGATAATAGAACAGTCGTATCTATGAAAGAAAGCTCTGGAAACTTAAAAAAAAATGTGGCATTGAATACGAGAGCCGATTAGAATCCCCCCTTTATATTGCATATGAAAGGTGTTAAAACAAGAGAGAGAGAGAGAGAGAGAGAGAGAGAGAGAGAGAGAGAGATTTTGTGTCAAGAAGAGGTGAATGAAAGTTAAATTAAGATTGGTTCAAATTGGTCGATTTAGAAAAGAAAAGAAACAGTTTTGTGAAGGCTATTTCTCTTTCTTTTTTCCACTCATATTATTACGGTGGTAGACAAGATGTGTATTTTCAAGATGGGAATACCCGTTGAGTTTTATTTCAAGTTTTAAATTGCATGACAACTTCTCTTTATCATGTTCTCAGTAGGTATAACGAATTAATCTATTAAATGGTATTCTCCTGGTGTGAAATAAGACGGCCATACAACATTATTCTGATATCTTAACATTTTGCGTTCAAAAGTAATAGCGAGTGTATAAACGACATTCTTAACATTTTATTTTCAAACGAGATATTCAACACATGTTAAGGGACATGGACACGTTTTGAGCTAGCTAAAAATGTTTAGATTTTCATTCTTAAAATGTTTACATATGGCTCACTTTATGGTATTCATTAGGTCGCTATTATATATTTTACGTCATATAGTTGAGTTTTCAGTGAGATAAAATAAAAATCTTTTTTCAGTATATACATAGATATACGTACAACAAGGATAACCCACAAGAGCTCAAAGGGCCTTTTTTCCTAATGGGTTCCTTATAATGACAGATGTAGATGCTAGGGGGTCATTATGTGGCGAGGACGAAGTATCGGAGCAACCCACGTGTGTTCGAGCGGCGACCACATTACCCTTCTCAACATCAACGCTCTGCCGATCACGGGGATTCGACTCGATCGCAGTGGTGAGAAGCGAGAGCGCTACTCACGCTACCCGGACACAGATATTAGCGCTTACAATTCTCTGCTATGTAAACTACAGGCTCGGGCCTTGTTTTAATTTACATAAGACTGCTTCATAGAAAATACCACTGCTTTAAAGACAAAATGAGATTGATAAACACTAGAAACTATTTAATTGTGTTGAAAGAATTTTGTAATTTGAAAAGAATCTGCTTTAAAACGGAACGTTACTAGCATATCACTCAATAAGGTAACAAAAACATGGCTCGAACCTTGCATGCATGTAAACATTTTTACATAGTGCTGTATCTCACTTGTAACTCAACTAATTACGTTCAAATATTTTGCTGATCATTCAAAAAATACCCTAAGTGAGCATTTGTAAACATTAAAAAAAATGAAAAATCTAATATACTAGAGACATTTTTGGCTCGAAGATACGCTGTCCATGTCCCTTTCAAAAAATACAGCTGTGCAATCGGTTCCTTTTTAAGTTATACAATGAGTTCTTTTTTTGCAGCAGTTCTTTATTGATTTAATACACTGCTCGATGCAAAATCATGGCTTAATTAGTCTGGTTGTGTGTTGTTGTTCTTTTTCTTTATTCAGTCCATTTTTATACGCCCGCCGCAAACAAGTTTGGGGGGGTATATAGATCAGATAATGCCGCTGTGTGTTTCTGGTAGTCGGATCGTGTGCACTCTTGTTGTTGCTTGGTGACGATACCGATATAATGCAATATTATCACTGACGAATGTCAACTGGATGTCCTCTTATATGCCATTGATGACCTGTAGATTAATCAGGATTTTAAATAATCGTGTCCGGGCATCACTTCTTTTGTTCTTTTGAGGTAAGCATACCATATTTGGCATATGGTGTGTATCACTATGAACGATGTGTCCATTTATATTGATGACCTCTGTATGACCTGAACCATTTGACCTCAAGATCAAGAATATCAGTTTTTAACATGAAATTTGGTGTCCGGGCCAATACACTTCTTTGGTATCTTTGAGGTAGGACAATCAACCATATTTGGCATATTGGGCCTGTATCACTATGAGACGGAAGTGTCGCATATATATTGATGACGTCTGTATGACGCTTGACCTTGGACCTCAAAGATCAAAATATAATCAGTTTTTATAACATTGAACTTCGTAGTACCGGAACCATAACTATCTTTGTTCTTTTGAGGAGTTAGGTTCATACCATATTGCATTTACGGGGTGTATCACTATAAGAGACGACTGTTGTCGACGTTGGGGATATTGATGACCTCTGTATGACCTTGACCTTGTTGAAAGACCTCAGATAAAATATCAGTATTTTTAACATGAAATCACTGTCGGGCCATACTTCTTTGTTTCTTTGCAGTATAGGTATTCCTGAGATTTGGGCAATGTATCGCCATCATCATGGCGACGTATGTGTCAATGTGACTCTGTTTGTCTGTTTGCTGGGTGTTAATTCCGTTATCTAGGCCATAATACTGTTTTGTTCTTTGACGTATGCATACATATATGCTATGCATGGATTGGGTTATCAATATGATAGGAGGATGTATTGCATACATCAATGACTCCTAATATGGTTGACTTTTATCATATGACCTTGACTATTCACCTCAGGTCAAAGGTATAGTTTTCTAAAAGCATGATATGTATCACCATGAAAGGATGTATCACTTACATTCTATGACTCTGTATAACCTTGATCTCAAGGTCAAACTTATCAAGATTTTTTAAACATGGATTTGTGGCCGGGATATGTTTTCTCGTGTTCAAGCTTCAGTGACTCAAGTGAGCGTAAAGATATGTGGGTGGCGGGGGGTATCCTTTGTGAGTTTATCACAGTATTTTCTAGTTTAAATTAGATTTTGTTAGATAATGATTGTTCACTTTATGTCTGTTTGCTTAGAAGAATTTCCCATGACTATGGAACTACACCTTTGGAACTATTGACATTCACGCGAAACTTAAACTGTCTCGACTTATCCCTATTTGATTTATATATTCGTTTTCACGTTTATTTTCGATAAAGTTAGAGATTGGCCCGTCTTAAGTACCTTAAAGATTGTTAGTGTTTTTTTCCTTAGAATACTGACCGGCCAAATCTCTAAAGCAGTACTTCATATCTAAATCGAAAATAGGGATAAGATACACTCAGAATCCAAGCAGAAATTATCGCGCCAAACCAAAACAAAGAGGCCCACAGGCCTTAAAGGCCACCAGAGTTCCAATTGCCCTTATATAGAATTTTCATATTTTGCATTTATTAAAAGGCCTGAATAAAGAATCTATACGTTCAGATGTTATTAATTTTTCAAAATGCAAATTTTAGATGGAAACAAAATTGCTATTAATGTCCAGTTGCTAGACTTTGGAACTTTGAACCTAAATTCAATAAGGAACTTATTCGTCCTTAGGTATGCCATATGTATGATAATGATGACTCTAAATGTAGAAGGATAATGCTGCTCTAGAACCCTGAAACCAATATTGCTAACTTGATGTCCAGTGCGCTTGACCTTTTGAACTTTTGACACCAAATTTCGATAGAGAGCATCTTTGTCCATGGATAGTCCGTATCGTAATGGATATGGTGACTCTAGGTAGAATGAATTATGCTTCGATACTGGAAACTGCATTGCTGTTGAATGTCCAGTGTACTTGATCTTTGACCTTTTTGTTCCCATAATTTGATAGGGAAAAACTTTGTCCCATGAATAGTTGATATGTGTCATATGTGGAAAAAGATAACACTTTTTGTCATATGTGGAAATGATAACAACTTTCATATCATTATTAATTATTAGCAATTTATATATGCGCCCTATATAATTAAAAAAATTACTCTACCCAGGCGCTATACATAAATAACTCTTGAGCCCCAAACCATTGCACTTAGAAACAAATGATTGAAACCCGATTTTTAGTAATAACCGCTCCCCTACACAACAAGCACGCACGCACTCCCGCGAGAAGAGAGAAAATAAAATCCAAACGATAATGGGAATTAAAGGTCACCATTTGAATAGAAAATTATTGAAAAGGTATACAATTCTCAAATCTAAATATATGAAAAGGGTGGGGGGTCTGCCAATGTCAGCGGCACATTCCTACCCATAAAATTACGAAGTGCCCCCCCGGGCGTATGTTAGATACTCGGCGTAATATATATGTATATACATGTAATATATGGATATTTATGCACGTGAACTTAATAATATGTATGTGGTTTGATACGGACACAACATTTTTTAAGTTACTGAAGATTATTAGAAGATTTTAAAATGTATTACAAACCTTTTAAACATATTTTGCGTTTGTCAACTCTTCTTTCCGCACGCACCGGGTGACCAGACGGCACTTCAAATTTTTTGATTAAGTTTCTTTTTCAGCATGGGGCGGATTGATGACGGAGAAAAAATCAAGCATTAAACGAAACACTAGTAATAAAAGACTCGATTGAGGTGGAAAAAATTTTCCTACAGAATGCGCCCCACCTTGAATTGACATAAATTTGCTAAAAACACAAGAATATTCCGGGAATTGTCGTATCCATTGAGGGTTTCGGCTTCTAGAAATGCCTAGAGAAGTCATCTTGTTTGACCAAAATGACCCACACATGTAATGACCAAGTAATGTAGATTAGAAAAAAATACATATATTTAAAGGAAACAAGAATTTATTTTTCAGAAATATATAGGCCAAATATGACAACTTTTTGAATCTAGCTCTTTGAAATTTTGACCATACCAATCAGTTAGGGGTCTCAAGTTCTACCGACCATGTGAATATTAAATGATTTCATTGAAGAATAAAAAAGTTAGACGGATCCCAAAGATAGGTAGCCAAAAATGCATTGCTCGTGAATGCACATGGATGCATTTTCAGACCAAATGACGTTCGTTACGCAAATCTACATATGGTATATTATCATCCTAAAAAGGTCTTATCTTGATCCCTTGAGTAGTTTTTGAGAACAAACCTGGACAACAAATTGGCCGAGAAGAAAGAAAACAAATTAAGAAGGAATAAAGTTAAACCACTTAAGTTCCCAAACTCCGTTTAGGGATTATAATGAATGAATGGGGAAAATCCACATATATCTTTTCAAGTGGGGACATAAGAATAGAACACATGATAAATGTAGCGTTCTCACGTCATTAAAACTAATTTTACGACGGTCTAACATATCCTATTATTGGTAAACTTTGGTCATTAAATAGGGCTTAATTGTCTGACGGGATACCTGTATTCAGCGCACAAATTCCTTATGTCATTCATCGGTTGGACCGGTTTACTTTATTTTTTTCCGAATCACTGACGTTCGGTTGAAGTTCAGCAATGTTTGTATTTACAAAGATTGAATATTTTATCACTTCTTGAAGTTTAGAAGATTTCAGTATTGATATTGTACATACATGGGATTATTAATAATATTAAGTGATTTAAAAATTTCCACAGGGTAGCGTATGAAAATATTGTTTTAGTATAATATTTATTAATGAAAACTAAACCATTTGTGCAAAATCGACCCAGCTCTGAGCTGCAAATTGTTTTCTTCCCAGTTATACAATCAGTTAAACAAATCATTTATAAGTTGGAATGCACCTAAGGATTATATATTTTCACAGAGTTGCCATCAGCTGAAAAATAAATGTTTACAAAAATATGAAAAAAAAGTTGATAGCCAAAAAAATGAAATATAAGATTTTTAAACAACCATGACTACAAAATTAAAAGAAGTCTAAATAAAAAAAACAACAACAAATATCAAATAAACAAAATCAAGAACAAAGAACCAAGATAATATATCTATATCATATCATATACCATTATATATATATATATATATATATATATATATATATAAAATTGTTAGTAAAAGTCCATGTATAGGTAATACGTAGAGAAAAATAAAATCCACGATGACTGAATAATTATCTTACATATCTATCCACTTACTTAGCGCTTTCGCCTTGTCGACAAGGCGAAAGCGCTAAGTGTGATAAATGTAGATAATTAATATGACAAACAAGAACTGCCAAAGCTGGATCAAATTAGAAGGCCATTCATATAATTAATTGAGTAATACAATAACCTTTATCTATATTTTCATGCTGATTTCTATACCTTGTCATATATTCTCTAGTGAAAAAGGCTACCTATTCCAGCGGCACATCCCTATCTATCGGTATATAGTAAGTGCCCCCCCCGGGAACATACGGGGCCGGAACTGACAAAAACGAACGCGAAGCTTTTCAAAAAACGTGAATGAAGGTGCTGAAATTAAAACGATATTTTCTCTCATAAAGAAAACGATGCAGTTGTAATAGAATAATTATTCATATGATCATGATTCACGGACAAAATACAACCGGAAAAAGATTTGTCAGCACAAATCTCCATATGGTCCCGCGGTATTCGACTTTTGTCATTTTGTTCGACAATTTTTAAATTATAATAGCTTGCATCTGGATGCAACAGGCATGCTTTCAATAGCAAAATAACTCTGAACCTTTGCAAATGCATCCTAATTTAGGCTGTCTCAAACTATTTGTGCGTACCACCACGATGAACATTACGCAAATCTGGGTGCGTACAGCGGGCATCGGAACGTCGAGTTTTATAAAAAACATGGCAAAACGAACGCGGTCAGTTAAAAAAATAATAATAAAAACAAACAATTTTCACATGTGTAAGCATTTTACATTGAAAAATTACGATGGTGATGTTGTGCAGACCATAATGATCTCTTACATTTATCGTATAATTTTCAGCAAGCTTTCAAGTATGCGCCATGGGTCACTGACAGCGGAGCGTGCTTGTTGCTAAATAAAATAATGTGTTGTTACATAAGTTTACAAATGTTTTGTTTATGAAAGAAAGCACACTAAATGATAACTTTTTAACAACAATTTAATGGGGCAATGTATTATATCTGTTTTTCCTTGCATTAGGTACTAGCCAACTTTTTTCCACGAAAGGTCCCCGTAATGGCCGTAAATCTAAACGACCTAGGTTTGAGATACTTGCATTTATATATATTATACATATTACATTGAAAGAAAATACATAATTGATACATTTTGCTGAATACAAAAAGTTATATAGTAATAGCTAGCCCATACATTAAATAAAAAAAAAAAATAAATAAATCCTAGGCCTAATGCAGACCCGGGAATGCAGACAGACAGTGATATATCAAAAGCGTGTTTGTGTCCGGTGTTAAATTTGTGTGTAAACAGAGCATCAGACGTCATCACTCTAAAAAATGACGTCACAATACAGTGCAGATTTTTTGGGGGGGCTAGCATAATATAGAACATTTCATGTGCAGCTAGTGCACACACCGTCGTACAATACGATTACATTTGCAGTATTTCTCTTGCTAAATTTTCTACTATTACTCCAGGATACGTAACATGCAACACTGTAGCAATGTTTTGAGAGAGAGAGAGTTAATTGCCTCAAGAGAGAGAGAGAGACGCTGAGAGAGAGAGAATCGACGAATGGACAGGACAAATTCTGAGGAGGAGAGAGAGAGAGAGAGAGAGAGAGGAGAGAGAGAGAGAGAGAGAGAGAGAGAGAGATTATATTGCCTCCACAATTGAAGAGATAGGCCTATAATTAGTGCGAACACAAAATAGATCTGCACATGTTATTTCAAAATCTTTTTGTGGGGTGGGTATACATTCGCATTGATATAAGACCATACACATTTTTCACGAAGTTGGGGAGGGGGGGGGTGAACTTCTAACTTACGGTTTTCTTTAAAGGGGAGGTGTCCTTGTATGTACATGTACGTAATACCTCAAGTTTTTCAAGAATTTTGATTTTTTTATAAATCACAGACGAGATTATTTTCTTGCATGGTTTCATTTTATTTTCCACATTAATAATGTCATCTTGCGAACACTCCGTAGGTACAATAAATTTGATTTTAAAGTTCAAATATCAGTCATTTTAGATAAGACGAAAACAAAATGCACATCAACAGTATTCAAAACCTTATTAATATCTGATATCAGGTGTTACTGGTCCCTATACTTGTTCATTCTAGGAATATTGTTCCCAGGGGGAGGGGGCCTAGTTGATTTCTAGAACTATGCTGCACTATAATAAATCTGTCAAATTTTTAACACATTAGTGGTAATGTCTCTGCTGATCTGAGAAATGAAGCACACAAAATTTATTGAACTTGTTATTTTTCTTTCACTAAATATTTATAGTTACTTCTGTTGATAACATTACATATCTGTGCCATACATCGAATGACCTAAACGGGACATTGTCCCCAGCATTATTTCCTGGCGATCTCTTGTTTCATTGAATATGTACATGTGAATTGATATATATATGGCAATTTTTGTCTGTGAAAAACAATAAGGGGTATTATATATACATGGATTCTGTACTTGTTAAACAACCGCGTGACTTAGTGAAAGTAGACGCATCGAGTGGGTCCGATGCAGTGTAGGTCTATGTGTACGATGAAATAAAATTCAGTGTGTGTGTACATGTAAGGTTTATCTGTTCTATACAAGCATGTGTAACACAGGTTTTTTTTTTTATTTTTGATTTTTGGGTTGGTTTTTTATTTTTTTTATTTTTTTGGTTGCTTTGTTCGTTTGGGCTTTTTTAAAAGTTCGTCGTCTAAAACCGTATCTCGAATCTTATTTGAAGCGGTGTTCATTTCACTCGTATCGGAATAATTTCATACCCAATTTTTTTTTTTCATTAGGGGGATGTCTTATGTAATTATTGTTTATCATTGTAAAAGAAATAATCAAATTTGTAGGTCATCAATGTGGAAATTATGAAGCGCTTTCAGTGATCTTATATACCGGTATATATGATGTTATATAGATAAGTACGTCATTTATCCCCAGAACCTGTTAGATGCTTATTATTTTGAAGGCCTCTTACAGAATGAACTTTGAAAGATATTTCAAAAAGAAAGGTATTTTAAGAAACTATGAAGTCTATAGATATATTCTGCAGCAAAATTATTTTGATTCTTGCATAGGCCATTTTCGGCGCTTTTTGAATCGGGCTCTTTATATGATTGTTAAGAAATTAGTTAAGGTAAATCCCCATACCACGTCAAATAACGTTAGAAACGTGATTCTCGAGTACGAACGTTATCACACGTTAAACGAACCCGATGCCATTTTTGTACACCTCCGTGTATGGATCCATGTCCTCTATCACCATCGGAATATTAAAAATATTAAAAAGAGCAAACAAACAAAAATA
>CAJDSM010003774.1:0-14077 GCA_903981925.1 Ostrea lurida
ATCTTCGATCACGGGGGCATAAAAAATATAATCCCTGTGTAACATACACTATACGATTTCATCCCAGTTGAAAGGAATAGGTTGAAAATCTTGACTAACATAATTCTCGGACATCTTCAGTTGGCCGGAGTATGCTAATTACCTTTTTCATGTAAGCCCTTCTTTTCATAAAGTATAATGAGTTCACTAAATTTTTCCTTTTTCTTGAGTACTTTCTCACTTTCTTCCACGTGACAATTATTGTCCTTCAGTCGGAGTAATGGTGCCACCAGGGCATCATTGGTCTGCAACATTTCAAAAATGAAAACCTCATCCACAAAATATCACACAGTTCAGAAAGCTTTCATAAGTTGTCAACACTAAAACATTTTGCTATGAAATACTTGTTAGACAACAATTTTTATTGCTTGAAAGTGGATGTATGGGCAATGTGATTTTGGTAGGTGTATTGTACATTGGGACATTTTTGCCCCCATTTCATTTTACTCCCATTCTGAATTGGTGAAATATAATTTATTCATTATCCTAAAACAGCAATAAATGGTGAGTGAATTACAAATGGAAATAATTAATTTTTCCATTATGTTTGGATGAAATATTTCCCAGAATACAGTATGCATATGGATTTAACATTACCATATAAATATGTATATGATAAGTACAAACCAATTTTTCTATCCATCAAAAATAATACGTTTTAGTGCAGTTTCTTTGTGTGGTTAAAATGGAATTAATTCAAGTCTTAGAGTACATTTGGTAAACGTCTGCTTGTCTGTGAACTATACTGATATTTCATCTCTTTCAACAAGACATGTATATACCTGTAGATAGCATTTGAGTAAGGTGGTGTCGATGATCTGGCTCAGCTGTTTTTTGGATTTGATGGTTATGTTGCCCTCCTTAATGGCTTTGGTCTCTATCTCCTTACTCGGACCTTTTAAAATATCTTTTCTTTTCTGTTCAAACATGAATAATAAAACTTTCAATAAATTGATACAGCATAGTATGAATGATAGTCCTTTATAAAGAATTGTCCTCAAATCTTTATAAATCTGTACACTTATAATAAACACTGCAAAAGCAAGGCATCCTTTTAAAATATTGATCAAACACACATCTATGTATGTAACTGCAATAATAGGTATGAACACATAAATTTCATTCATATGCACCCAAATGAATGCAACCAAATATGGGTTCAAGCTAATATCTTTGCTAGACTGAAAAGCTCACCTGAGTGAGGTAGTCTTGCAGTGCTAGTAATGCTTTTTCCAGTTCCCCTCCCTCGAGGTCTGGTGGTTTGTTCGGATAGCTTAACTGGTTCCTATATTCTTGTGGAAGCAAGTTTGGATATAATCCTATGACATGGGAGGGGTCTACAAAGAGGAAAAGCCAGCTATACACAATCTGGTCAATGATATCTATCATAGAAATAAACTGAAGTATTTGTGGTGGAGAATACATCTTCAATGGTTTTATGACAACTAAAGTGTACATGGTATGAAAGATGTGAGAAGAGTTGGTTACTCATAGTAGGTACTATGCTTAATAATGACAAAGTTCCAAGAACATGTAAATTTTTTGAAGAATGTTCGATCACTTCCAAAAAAGACACATGTGCATCTTCAATGCTTTCATAACAGCTGTACAAGGTCTGAAGGTTGTCAAATAAATGCTGTAAGAGGAGTTGTATGGTCTATTCAATGACAGAGTTCAACTACATGTAAAATTGTTCAAAACTGTTCAGTTTGCTATTGAATGTATTGATTTTTTTCAATATGTACATTTTTGTTAAATTCGTTGTTCATTTAGCAAAAAATGTATTTCTCCACCTTTCACCACACATAGGTACAGTGTATGTCTACATCCACAAAACCAGGGAAAATTAAACCCCTCATGAAATTAAAAACAGTCTACAGTTTTAACCACACATATACAAAATGAACAAATTGCCTCACCTGTCCCAAGTTTGACAAAAATTGCCATGGAATCCTCAAACTTGTGCTGACAGAAATGATGGAAAGCATACAGAGTATTAATTCTGTGAATGAGCCCATCTTTGTCTTCTTCATCGTCTGTCATGTCCTGTAATGTACGCACGCACAAATAGAACCCCACAACAAACATTCAGTTTCTAAACAAAATATGAAGAGACACATGTAAATAGAATTATATACCGTACTTACAGCCAGTTTTAAGGCCAGTTCAAACTCTTTGTTTTCCAACAGTTGTTTAATTTGGTAACTTAGAGGTCTAGGCGTTACTCTCCAGACATTCGTCGTTGAAGAAATGTATAAACAGCCACTGAATAGAGAGAAAGGTTGACAGTGGCCTGCTGGATTGATCGACAGACTTCATTTTGGTCACAGAGTTACTCAAGCATAAACTGCTCTTTACAGGTAAATCTGTCAGTGAGTAGATTTTAATGCCTTGTGCGCAATAGAATTCTTGTTATTCTAGCTAAACTTGTGAAGACATTTATAATTTTTGGACTTGGCTATACACATCTACCCAGTAACCCAACAGTGTATTTCTTCGAGATACTTGGCATAAATATTTTAGTTTTGAAGGAACAAAGAAATTATTACTACATTGTAATACAATGAGGGAACATAACAAGTAAAACTAACTGTTTGGCTGGGTTTGATAATTAGTACTCTTAGGTGAGTTTACCTGTATTCAAAGGCCAGGTGAGGGTGTACAGTGAGTAGTTTTCAAAAATTACTCATATTAGTTTTTTTAAAACACATTCAAAATATCTTCATCCATGTTTCAAGAGTGTCTGCCATATCTTTTTCAAGCGTTTTGTGTTAAGAACTTACTAATACTGTTCTTATGGAAATTTCTGACAAGATGGAAAATTATTTCTGAAAATGATTTTGAAAACAGATTTTTTTTAAATCATTCAGACAACCAACAGAGACAGATCAGATATGCTGGTAGAATGATCTCAAACTTCCTGTGTCTTTGATATGTTTTAAATGACAAGCCTGATTGCTGGATATGTCACTTTGTCACCAAAGCTTGAATTCAAGATGGTGAGTACACATTTATCTATTCTAATGAAGTGTTTGAGATAAGGCCTAAACGGATACACTAGAGAGAGAGAGAGAGAGAGAGAGAGAGAATATATAGTTTGTATTGCTCTATCAGCATATCTATCTTGTTTCGGCTGGTCTCCCAAACTTTTTGATATTCAATGTTTCATGCCAATTCTGTTAACTGAAACACCGTGTTCTGAGAGCATGACGTTCTGTCTTTGATTGCAACCAATCATTGATAAATTATTGATGTACGCACTGATGTAATATTGATAGTAATATGGGTCTAATCAGTAAATAAACCTTGATATAAAAGGCAGGTTGTTTTTTTTTTTACACCCAGCCCATTAGCCAATCAAATGCTGATATTTTGGTTACAAATACAATGGTATGGTTACCCAACCATGAAGCTTGAACTTGGGGTGTATGAAGTGATTAGGTATGGGTGAAAATCTTGTTCGAGGTGTGAAACATGTTATAAAGTCTATTGATCAATCCAGCACTCTACTGGTCTTTCATAATTCACTGTAAAGATTACAAGTTTTAAAATGTACTCAATTGAAATTAATCTGATCTATCAATTAAATAAAATTTTTTGTTAAATCCATATACATGTGTCATAAAAGATACAAAGCATACCACTTATAATTTTTTGCTTTGCGATTCATTTTCTAATGTCACGACAATACATTTTTTTTTATTTACCTCCCCTGGCAGATTGAGTGAGCTTTTGGAAGTGATATACTCTGAATCATCAACTTTGGTTCCACAGTTCGAATTTCCACATACTTCGGTAAAACCGCAATCACATATGGTGGGTTGTTCTCTGACGTATATAAGATTATCACTCTTATCCATTATTTACACATAAAAAGCTATGAGGAGAATTATTGGTGAACACATATATTTATTTAAAAATGATCTGTTCAAAAAAGGAAAATATCCTATGCTAAAATGAATCCAAAGAAGACCTGGATCAATTTTTCATAGAAATAATTCCATATACACTGTATCTACTGTGAAATTTATTCATCTTATTTAAAATTTATATTTTAAGGGTTTTTGATTTGTGGATGCGAAAGTCTGTCAATTTCCAAGCATCACAAAAAAATCAAATAGCAAGAAGTTGATTTGAATTCTTCAAAAGATGCCCACCTATTTGGATAGGGAGATCTGACCAGTTTATGGGGTATCTCTGTGTGGGGTTGCCATCAGAGTCGATTATAATGGATGCTTCGTCCCGACCTAGAATCAATCTGTCCTCGTCTAAACGAGCTATGATTGGGTCCTGTTGTTTACTGCCCAGTGGAAATAACTCTTTGGTATCACCGGAATTAACCTTAGGAAAACCAAAATAATATCAAGCAATTTCAAACATACAGAAAAATGTTATAAAGAAAGAGATAATAAAGCAAACAGAAAATGAGTATCATAGATTGGATAATTTTAGAACATTGAGAATGTTGGTTTTATTGGCAGATTACAAAAATTAGCAATACACAAAAACACCAAAATTCCAATTAACATAAATCATGATAAGCAATATTGAAACTGTTATTTGCCTCTGATTTCAACATGGATTTAATATGTTGTATGTCTAACAAAATCTCATCTAAATCAGGCACAAACATTTTCTCATCTAATCTATATGAAGAAATTTTAAAATGATTTCTGTTAATTACCTTGACTAGAAAGTATTCTCTTTTATAGAATCCTACACAAATTGAATCTTTACACCAGCTCATGGCTTTTGGAACTTCATATAGAGTGAGTTCTTCCTAAAAAGATTAAATAATCATGTGCATGTAATTACATTGCTCCTTCACAATTTCTAGTATATTATAATTATTTCACAACCTTATTTTTATAAATTCCAATACATTTATTTGTTTTAGTTCAAGAGTGTATGAAAAATACATAAATTTAAATTGCACAGTAAATAAAATTTAATTACCTTCAAGTCATGAAAATTTTTGTTCTTCCAAAACATGATCTACAAGAAAAGAGCCTACATTAGAAACCATAACACTTTGGAATCTAGCTAAAGGTGTTTCTCTACATATTTCAATATAAAACTTTGAGCCCTTACTGTGGCCCAATCCTACCCTTGGGGACATGATTTGAACAAGCTTACCATTTAAAAATTATGGCCAATGTTGAAGTTTCTGAAAAGTAGGTCAAAGACTACACACATGAAATATGAAAATCCTATATCTTACCATTCAGAATTTAAGGCCAATGTTAAAGTATGCACACAAACAGCCAGACAGACTAATGGACAGGCCAAAAACTATGTGCTCCTTAATCAGAGATTCTGGGGCATAAACAGGAGTCTTTCAAATGATAGACATTTAATCACTATGGTCATTTTTGCCCACCCTGGTACCAACACCTACCCCTGGTACCAACACCTACCCCTGGGATCGCTCACCCTGGTACCAACACCTACCCCTGGGATCACCCTGGTACCAACAACTACCCCTGGTACCAACACCTACCCCTGGTTAGCCCACCCTGGTACCAACACCTACCCCTGGGATCATGAAATTCAACATTTAGTTTCAATTTACCATCAGTAGCATTAAAGAAGATATTATTCAAACGTTTTACACAAAAAACACTATATGCAAAGTTTGGCTATACTCGTGAGATCATGAATTTAACAATTTTGGAAGGGGCCTTCTCAGAAAGATGCAGCTGTGGAGAAGAAAGCTTTTGGTCAATTTTTGGCAGTTTTGTCCTGCCTCCAAGGCCCCAGTGTCCCTTTTGTCCCAAAGATGCTTCATACCATATTGAAATGGTCAATTGTTAATGCATTGTAGTGGACGACGATGGATGCAAACTAATAGAAATGGGTCACGCGAACGTATCTCTAACCTGAAGTTTTCTTCTGACAGCCACACAGAGGCGTAACATACACTGGTCTCCTCCTGATAGAGACCTCGCATTCTGAAAGATAAATGTATTCAATGAAGTCATCTTGTCATCCCCTAATTCAAACATACTGAACTTTTGATATTGCTTTGGGTCACTTTTTCCAACTGTAAGCACAGTATGTTTGAAAGCTTTTTGAATATTTCAGGAAAACGTTTATACTTAAAAGAAAATAAAATGTAGTAGAAGTTGAATATTTGTGTAACAAAACCAGAGGATGAATATACACTAAAAACTTTCAATACCTGCACATCCACGGCGAACAAAGAGGCCCCTTTTGTTTTGTTCACACACACTATTAACTGGAATGTATTGAGGTCATGAACACTGATTACATTTTCTGAAATTAAAACAAACCACTTAACAACATCATTTGATTAGGCCAAGATGGAGCATTTCTAGATTGTTTTTAAACCAACTAAACAGACCCTAAATGATTTTAAGAAGTCCAGTGAAAACAAAATTATTCTAATTATTATTATTATTATTATTTTATTCATTTATAAAGCGCAAAATTACATATAGTTTCTATGCGCTGATTAATTAGGCTCTTTCTAATTATCATTAAAGACATATCAGGAGAAAACCAAATAAGCTAGGTATCTATTGCACAATCTTATAGCAATAGAGTGATCAGTTGAATTAAAAGAAGTAAAAACTCTAAATAAATGAAAATTATTCTAACATTTTAAATCTGTTTAATGATCAAATTTACAATAACTAGAATATTGCTTTTAATAATAGGATATTCAAAATGTTTTTGTGGTCTTCTGCTCCACACAATATGATTTGAAATTTTGAGATCCTTGTGAATCATAGTGAGTAGATGAAATGATCTAATCTTAATTGGTTTAAGATCATTACCTGATAGACTGATGAGTAAAAAGAGTTCTGGCACTGCCGTTAACTGTACAAAAGAACAATTGTAAACTTCACGCATTACAATCAAAACTTCACAAAATTGCACAAAATACAATTATGGTATTCTCTTACATTTCAGTTGTCAGTTATTTTCTATATATGTTACCATAGATACAAGCTTGTTGATGTAAGAATAAAAGTTTACATTACAACATACATGTAAAATCCTGAAAAGGAATTCAAACAGGAATATTTAAGATATCAAAATGGATAGGGACAGATATTTTAAATGAAATAAAATACACGAGGGTGTGAATGGTGATGCTTGATGGCAGCATACTTGATGAAGTGTGTTAGCCAACATGCTTCATGAAAAGGATGCCATGTGAAATGTAGCAGTTCATCCTCTGGAGTATTTTCAAAAATAAAATTCATTTATTATGCATGTATTTACATTCTATTTTCATTTTTTTTTTTTTTAAATTCACAGCCATTAAACTAGATGGACTATATTTATGAAAATTCATATGTGCATTTTTTTTTTTACAATGAAAATCATTCAGTACAGAAAGGTGTAGGTCTATATGTCTGATATTTCCCACTTTATTTGAATAAAAGTTTAAAAGACAATATTGATATGAATATTGACTGTTGAAAGATTTTCCATAAACTTTCCAATATAAAACTTTGATCCCCTTTTGTGGCCTCACCCTACCCCCAGAGGCCATGCCTTGAACATACTATGTCAGGAGGCTGCCATATAAATTTAAACTTTTCTGGCTCAGATTTCATGAGAAGAATATTTTTAGATAACCCTACCCTATTTTTGCCTTTTCTTGATTATCTCCCCTTTGAAGGAGGTACTTTATCTAAACTACCGATAACTAGAATCCACTTTACCCACTAAAGGAGATTTCTTTCTAGTTTAATTGAAATTGGTCATGTGGTTCTGGAGAGGATGAAAATGTTAATTGTTTACAATGACACTAAAAAGACGACAGATATCAGAGAAATTTTGATTAGAAATATGCACTTGTGCTTTTGCTCAGGTGAGCTAATAATGTCATATTTGCAAGTAATATCCTAAATATAGTATATATATACAATCAATAAAATAACATGATATAATAATATAACAAGCATCTTGTGTGTTTATTCCCTAAATATTTATTCATTTGTGTTCAACCAACATCAGGTGATGAAACAACATAAAGAAACTTATGTGTTTTGTCCCACCCAAAGTGTGAACAAATTGTTTACGTACTGCATACAAGAGTTCTCTAAAGGGAAATAACTTGGATGAATCTCAAAACTTGCGTTCTAATTACCTGTGTGATTGGTTTCTTTCCAAAGTTTTTATTTGATCGCTCCAACACAACATCATATTTGTTTTCCCCTGAAAAGATTTATCAAAGTCACTTTAAATACCGGTAAATATCAGGAATTCATCAACTAAGATTCAGCAAATAACAACACCACTCTCTCCATTATTATAATCATGCACTGAATTTAGACAACATCTCCAACTACATGTATTAACTTTTAAGTTAGACCCATTCATTATCATTTCACGATTTCAGGATAGGAAATTAAAGCTTATCTGAGACAGCCATGTTACCCACCTATTCCTCTCTTTATTCGATACTGAAGAAGATGTCCTTCCTTTGTTCCAACAAGCAAGATTTCACCTGAAATACGTGATAAGTTTAGCAATGGAAAGGGGCATGAAGACAATCAAGTTGAGAAGGAACATTTGATGAGGAGCAATAAAAGGAAATTTTTTTTTAAAAAGAGTCTAATTGTGGTATAAGTTTCTGTGTGAGAATAATCAACATATGGAAGGCCTTGATCAAACCTTATGCTAAATCACACGATGCAATTACACACACAGAACCACCACATTTTATACAGTCAGCGCTCATTACAGCGGCATTCAATATACCAGCAAATTAGCCTATCGGCAGAATTTTGTTGGTAACAAATCTGCATACTATTTATTTCGCTTGATATAACGGCATTTTTGCACTTCGGCACGGCAGTACTTATCGGTAACAAATGTGCATTTTGACACTTTATAAAATCCAATATAACGGCAGGTTATCTGAGATTCTTTAACGGCCGTGTAAAAGACATTTGCTATCGGCAATATTTTCGCAATTAAGATTTTAGAAATAGAGAGAAAGGGGATATGAGTGATTTGTACCATACTGAAATAAACGCACGGTGAATGTTTACGAAGATCGCCATTGCATATTGTACTGAAGATTAAACAAAGGGGAATAACTCGTACCAGTAAAATAGGCATTTTGTTACAACGGCAGATTTGTTATACATGTAATGGCAAATGATCGAAAACGAACGTGCCGTTGTAACAAGAGCTGACTGTATACTGTAGATGATTTCTATAAATCAGAACTGACATCATACAACATGGGAATTCATAACTTATTCATCATAGCCACTGAGAGTTCAGAAGACCCCTTATAAAATCTATTGACATAATATACAGAAATTTTTTTCTTCATATAATGGAAAATATTTTTTTCTCTAGAATTGTGAGAGTGGAGGATTTCCCCCCAATAAATCTATAGTCTTTACTGGTCACTGGCAGCCCCATAGATGTAACACACACCAACACATAAAATACTTAAAAAATTAAATTTTAAAGAAAAGTACCCAAAGGGTTTACAGTAGGAAATCGTCCAAATGAGTAAGTAATTGTGAGTGCTGGATCATACTGCAAACTCTAATGACTAAAGCACACCAAAATGTAGGCAGTAGAGGTGTATATTAGTCTAGAAAATTTTTTGGTCACCAATCCCAGAAGTCTGCTATGAAAAATGGCGGAGATCTCACAGAGTCACAATATGATCTACGAGTTTGAACTTACATATAGCTTATCATTCTAGTCTTGTGGACCCCTAGCTCTATAATGCAGTGCAACATTAGGCCTAATGTTTAACAAAATACAGTGTTGATGAAAGGCAGGGTAAGACGATGTGTGATATGTAAATGGTAATTGCTGAAAAATTAAATCATTGTGTTAAAACTACATGTAGGACCCGACTGTCGTGCACATGAGGAGCAAAGTCTATTTACATGACTGTCATACAAATACTGTCAAATAGCCATTACTTAGGCTACACATATAGAACTAATGAACTATACACGATTATTGTGTGCATAAAAAAATGGAAATCTATTCACATGACCGTCTTGTAAATATATAGCTTATCTATATAGGACCAATATATACACAGCAGTCGTATTTATAATTAACAAAAATATTTACCCACTACCCAGAGTTACTGCTCAGTAGTGTCTATGCACGACAGTCATGTACATGAATTACTGTTGAATTGCATGCCGTACCTTACCGGAGACAAAATGTTCAACATCACTACATAACAGTCGTGTAAATAGTCTGTTGAAATATTACATAGACGATGCCGGATGGTTATGCGAATAGCTGTTCAACAGTAATTTTAGCTGTTCAACAGAAATTGTATATACCAAGCTGCTGTGCATATATATACACTACCCTTGAAACGTGTTTGAATGATCATTAAATTGAATTGGTTTTTACAATACCACCCACAGGAAGTGCATGCTTTTCATATAATTTCACAAACTTAAAAGGTTTGCTACAAGACTTAAAAAACACCTTTCAGCATTATTATCACACAACTAGTGACTATGAAAGACTTGGGGAGGAAAAAAAAAATTTGAGGCAGTCGAATAGCATACAGTTCAGAACAAGTTGTCCAAGGTTAGAAATCAACAGAAGGCAATGTATTTTGCCATATTCATGTATATGTTTGTAATTATTATTAATATTCATATGCATGCCAGGTATATTAGAGTGATAGAAATCTAGCATGACAAGCTCGCTCCATTGATTACACATGTGATTTGCTCTTCATTAGCTGAAAAGTGATGAGGATGACCCACAATGCCTCTGCAAAATTGTTGCTGTCACTACGGTATTTATCATTGAAAACTCCATAAATAAAATAAAAAAGTTGTTTGGAAAGTACTACAAATGTTTTTTAAATCAAAACAAGCTTTCTCATACCTACGATGTTTTGCTGATAAAAGAAAACAAAACATTGCAGATAATATGACATGCAACTGTTTTTGTCGACTGCGTTATATTATCTTTTTTCAGTATATACATAGATCGTATGTATATACCAAGGATAACCCATAAAGCTCAAAGAGCTTATTTCCAATGGGGTCCTTTTTAATGCACAGATGTAGGCGTTAGGGGGTCATTACGTGGGAGGAAACCGAAGTACTCGGAGAAAACCCACGTGTCCGAGCGGGTGACCGCCATACCCTTCTCACATACAACCTCTGCCGATAACAGGGATCAAACTCAGGTCGCAGTGGTGAGAAGCGAGAGCGCTACCTCTACGCTACCCGGACACCCTAGTTATATATTTCCCACATTAAATGTTAAATGAAGTCTGGAGGTGTGTTTCAAGATGATAAAAGAGGCCTTGCTTGCCTTGACAGTCACGTCATAAACATAATACAGGAGTTTTAACACAAAACCCTGGGAGAGGGCTAAAATAGGCCGTCTGCTGCCCAATCCCATTCATGTACTGCATGAGTATTTGAAATTTGTTAGTCCTACACAGATAACCTTTAAATCGAACCTGATCAAAACCATGAATATTGCATGATATATATGTTGAACCTGATCAAAACCATGAATATGTTGTAGCTGCGCTCGCTCAAACCGTTGCATCGTCATCAGCATATAGTACTAACTTAGTAATCAAGGAACAAATACCTTACCACAACAAGTAATTGATTCAATTTTTAGAGGCAACTTCTCTAGCAAAGTCGTAGCTTCGTATGCATCATGCATCTTGCTTCTATTAACGGTTCTTTATCTAAGTCATGGTATAGAAAATCAAAACACTGACAAAAGAGATTCTACTTCCAGTTTCTCCTTTGTCCCTCTCACATGACTAATTACCAAAATTCTTCTGACATTAGAGAGTGAAATAGTGCATTCCGATTCCAATCAAAAATGATTATTACAACAACTCCGTTAAAATATATCTGCTACTGAACGTAGAAATATAGAAATGATTTCTTGTAATGTAGAAATGATTTACTGAGAGTATTAATGATCAATAATTAGAGAAAATAACATCGGGATCGGATTAAAATTTGAAGGGAAATAACTCTTAATTCCATCGGAAATGACAGATTGCTACAAGTTCTTGTACCTGCTTCGTTGAGTACCCGAATATGCCTCGAAGACACCAGTCAAGAAATATTCTTAGTGTTTTAACTGACAGAAACGTTTCTGAAGGCATAAACAGTAGAAAAATATTATGGGACAGAATATCAGGCTCTAAAAATCTTTTCTTCAAAGACCTGAAAGATCACTTCGGATGTGTAAATGCCATCGAATTTTCCAACCAAGGCGGGGAGCTTATCGCGTCAGGCATGTCTTGTTATAGATTTTAACATGAAAAGATTGTCATGATAAGATTGATTCACTCTGTCAGCAGACCATTATTGGCCAGTTAAAATCCATATATTTACTCCAATATGGTTTACATATTGTGGAATTTTATGACGATGTTATATTGATAGTAACCAGGACCTCTTGATGCCCTGTCATATTTTCAGCTAGTTTTTGTCTACAGGTAGAGATATCAGTATACTACCACTCGCGGGTCTGACACGGATTCCCTGTTGGGCAATGGGATGGGGAAGGGTGCACTAAACTAGCTGTGATGTTTTAAAAAATGTTCCATGTTTAAACTTTTGATTGGGTAACCGCATAGATGGTTTCAAACAATTGCTGCTCTGAGAATATCTCAATTAAAAAGGCTTTGTGTTGCAGGAAGGGAGAAAATGCAACAGACTTACTAGACCTGGAATTTAACCTTGAAAGCCAGATAGCTCAGTTGGTAGAGCACCTGACTGGAGATTTAGGGGGCCCGGGTTCGAATCTGTCTGGTCCATTGCATTTTCTCCCTGTTACAATATGGTGTTGACTGTTCCTGGAATTGTAGGTGAAAGTCCTGCCAGGGGTAATAAGAATCTGGGTTGTGTGTCTTCGAGGATGATGACGCTTTAAGGAGGGAGGAGTGTAGCGGCAAGCCGGGTTCGATCTCCAGTGGCCAGATAGCTCAGTTGGTAGAGCACCTGACTAGAGATTCAGGGGGCCCAGGCACGAATCCCGGTCTGGTCCATCGCATTTTCTCCCTTCCTGTTACATTTGTTATTTGATGATAATTTGTGGCAATACAGTTGTAATTGTTTTTAGTGTGTATCTGCTATTTAGGTTTTTGAAGTTAGATGTAGTCATTGTATGCTATTGTCAAAATCTCACTCTTAAATCCACACATTTTGGAGAAATCGCCAGCAACAAAAAGGAAAGGAAGGGGGGGGGGGTATTAGTATTCATACTGCAAGTACCTGTGATCCATCTAGCTAATCACGGTACGTATACAATGAGCGGGTAATATGTCAATCATATCAATCAAATCTTAGCTTTCACTTTAAGCGCAGTGTTTATGTTTTATAAAAGATCAACTTTTTTAAAATTAAATAAACCACCCAAATTTCTCGTATACTCATTAAAGGATATAAACTACTGTGTAGTGTGAGATACAGGCCTTCCTACTAGCTCTGGCTAGTGGGTTAACCCTTTAGCTCGATCGTAGAGCACTGGACTGCTGTGCCAGAGGTCCCGGGTTCGATCCTCAGCAGAGGCATGAAAATGTCTCTGTTACATTGCGCCCACGTAGGGACCCGGGTAATCTCTGGCGGGTGAGAGCGATTGCCCCAGAACTTCGCCCCACAGGCGCTGGCACTCTGGGAGAGTCGGGAGCCTCTCTCTCTGGAGGGGGACAATGTGGTAGTGTGAGATACAGGCCTTCCTACTAGCTCTGGCTAGTGGGTTAACCCTTTAGCTCGATCGGTAGAGCACTGGACTGCTGTGCCAGAGGTCCCGGGTTCGATCCTCAGCAGAGGCATGAAAATGTCTCTGTTACACTTATACTGTTCACATTCCAAGAAAACAGTACGTACGAATATAATTATTATGGAACTCAATTTACAAAGACAGGAAAAGGGCTAGTCTCATCCTGTTGTAAATAAATTTAATTACAATTTAGATTAACTAGCAGCACTTCTACCAATATTATCAATACTAATAAATGATATGGATAGATAAATACCACACTTAATGAGTATACGGGAAATATGTG
>CAJDSM010003775.1:0-11823 GCA_903981925.1 Ostrea lurida
GGACGACAATGGTTGTCGTCGGGAACGGCGGGTGTCGTTGCTGAGGAAGTGCCTAACATCCAATGAGAACCCAGGCTTAACTTCGGGGCTACGTCACAACATCACATTATTAGTCCCCAAAACGTTAATGAAGTCTGCTGCTTCTTTCACTGAATGACAAGTTTAAGGTTAGATGACTGCCTCTCTCATTCCGATGTTAGAAAAGTGCACAAAACCCGTTATATACCACAAAGCCCAAAATAAAGTAGCCATAACCCTACAAAATCCCGGAATTCATATATCAGAATGGCTCATAAACGTTTTTTAAAAAGGGTTAGATGAAGAGATAAATGGTATCGTTATGCAGTAGATTAATTAGGAAATACATGTATACGATTGGGCCAGAATTTTCAACGGAAATATATGAATGGGTATGGTTTCAAAAATATTGAATATATTATTGGGGGTGTTTAAATTTGAAATTCTGTACCCAAAAGTACTGCTTGAGATATTACAATTATTGTAAATCAGTAGAGGATTCTGGCAATAAAAATTGTGTTGTCGGCATAAAGTAGTAAAAATAATTTCAAAAATATATGGAAATTAAGAAACATATCTCCTTGCTACAATGCATATCATTGAAACACTTTACATTTATGTTACATTTCATAAATTTGTTTCATAGTCCTAGTCGCCATACAGTGTCTTGAACGCCTTCTCAACATCGATAAAGGCACAGTATAATTTTTTTTCTTAGATTAACGTGGAAGCTCAATCAAATAATGCTGCCGCCGGAATTTAGCTTGATTTTGTTAAAAATCTACAACAATTCAATTTGGTCAGCATAACCATTGAATCTTTCGTTTAAAACAGATGTAAATGATTTACCCAAACAATTGGTCGATAATTCTTTTGCTTCATTACTATTGACTAGATATCCTTCGAGAATCTGGTATAGAATAAAAAAAACCTTTGTGTACTCTGGAAGAATCATATAAGCAATAGACTTGATATATTTGATCAGCATTTCAGAAAATTAATTCGTGTCGTGATTTCATTAGTATCTATTGGTTCATTAAAAATTTGTACATGTATTTATATCAGGTAAATGTTCAATATCTTCAACAGATATTACATACTTTTTTTAACCATTAAATTCATTATTAAAAATAATCTCTAAAATAAATAAATAGGTCATGAATATATCTTTTTTACACTTATTTCTTTTACAACCACTATTAATAAGTTTCCAGTAATCTTTTGGTGTTTTGTTTTGTTTTCTGGTTTTTTGGTTGGTTTTTTTTGTTTGGTTTTTTTTTTGTTGGTTTTTGTTGGATTGTTTTTTTTTTCTTGTTTTTTTTTCTGGTGGTTGTTTGTTTTCTTTGTGCTTTTTTTCCTATTTGTTTTTTTAGTATATATATATGTTTTAAATTTTATTTATTTATTTTTGTTGCGTGAAACACTAAGTTTTTGTTTCATTTTACTATGTGGGCTCCGACAGCACTTATAATTTTTTAAAAATACAATCTTTCCTTTTGCTACAAAGCTAATATACACCACCATCAAATTTCTAAAAAAAAAAAAAAAAAAAAAAAAGAAATAAATAAAAAATCTCTAATATTGTTTAGAATTTCTACATTATTGGATATGCACCGCAATGAAATACCGCTTGTCAATTGAATGAATGATGTTTAAGGACAAAAGTCGTGCATCGTGAGTTAATTAAATATACGTATTAATTAATTTTAAAATTCACGTGATTAAAGAAACCTCGAGTTACCGCCCTTAGAAAACAATGACGCTCCAGGTGTAAACAGGTAGAGTGCACGCTGGGTGAGGTAAGGCCATGTTTACAAATTCTGGTTGGTATAAACTGTGTGGTATCTTTACTAGGTTTCATCCCTCCCAGTATTTTGGATTTGATACAGTCATGTACATGTGTATATTAGCTGTGTGAATCTGGGTTGTATCTCCGTTGTAAATGGCACGCTTGTGTACCTGCGAAGAACTGCATACCTGTGTAATTAGTTTGTCCGCTATAAAACAGTACAGCAGGATTCAAACATGAAGTAGTATATATTTGTAAACAACCCACTGTGTGACTGAAGGACGACAAGCATTTATACACCCTTGCAAGTGTGTACCAGTGTACTACGGATTAATTAATAGTTCACGTCACCTACACAATAGCTTGAATATACTTGTAAAACAAGTTGAGTCAGTGTTTATTTTTCCGGGTTTTTTAAAGCCGTCCTCTACATTAATCACTCTTTAAACAAATATAAAATTCCTGCATTGTGAACGCAACTTATATACATTCTTGGTTAACACGCAATAAAATTTGCGTTTGTGTAAAGGTTTTTAATTGATTTTTGCATTTGTGTATTTATTTCGAAATGTAAAGTTTCATACGCAATGCCTCCAAGACTTTATCATTTGAATAGGAAAGCAGTAAGCAGGGCCGTAACCAGGAATTTCCATCAGGGGACGCAGAAGACTAAGGCAAGGGGTGTTAAGGCCACTAGTCAGACCCCCAGCTGGTCCAGGGATTGCCCTGGTAGGGGGTCCAGGGGCAAAGCCCCCCGGATCTGAGAGATTTTAGCATTTTCATTTTAAAAAGGGGCGGGGTGCACTTACACCCAGTGCACCCCCCCCCCTCACACACACACACACACACACTCCGGTTACGGCCTTGGTAAGATTTATGTTTTAGAAATATTGTATTGTAAGTTTCCACGAAAGTCTCAAAACACAAATGTTCAGTACCTTGGGGAACCTTTTGCTCATAAACCTAAAGAGAACCAACACTAGACCACCATTATCTCTGTTAGATATACATGGGTACGTCTATTCTGTGTACTAGTAAGTGCATGTTTGTTCATAACTTTCAGAAGGATAATTAATTCGTTACACTATTTTCCGTTTTATTACTCGTTAAACACAAATATTTTTCAGTTCTAAATAAGAAAAAACCTTTAGTAAAACAATTGTACCAAAATTCATGGTCCGTGGGTTGTATTCTCTAAACTTTGGACTCTAGATAATGTACATATACTTTTTCTTGACAACATTTTCGTCTATGATGTCAATATGAGCAAATCAATAATTATGAAATACATGTATACAAGCTTGACCACAGCAGATTTTCAGGAATGATTCATTGTTTACTGGGAATAGAAAAATTCAGCTACATGTATATCCAGTCGACTACATTGTAGGTACACAAACAGGCGTAAAATTCGTTTTGATCCGAAACTCCATGTAACCATAAATCAAACTAGACACAATTGATATCGTTGCGAGCAACGAGTAGGTCTTCCGTCCGATCTTTGAAACGATCAAAGAAAAATATGGACAAATGAGCTTGAATTCAGATTCAGAGTTTGTGACAAATCAAATTTATTCGATTTGTAATATCCAATAGCTTCTCTCAAGAAAATCTCCAGAAATCGTACCATCCTGGCGAACCATTTAATCCGTTGGTCTATTTCGTGATATCGTACAATTATATAGATCTTGAGAAACTGAACAACTTTTGTTCTACCTGTCATACGAAATCAACATGAAATCCACTTTGCAGGTGAACAATGAGGCCTACTGGTCTATTTCTTAGATTTTGAAAAACTACACAACTCTTGATCTACATGTCTTGAAAAAAAAAACCAATGAAAAGTTATTTATATCAACATAAAATCAACTTTCTAGACAAGTCATGAGACCCACGGGCCTATTTCATATCATTACTCCTTACGAAAATATTGACAGCTGTGAAGGTGCAACTTCAGACGTATTTTGAAGCAACATATGACAGAAGTGGTGTAAATCAAATATGGATTCTGAAAAACTCTAAAGAACTAGTACTTCTATTACACGTGTAGATTTGAAATCCCAGAACCTTTCTTATATCAACAATATCAAAGCATTTGACATCTCAACACTTTTCATGACCATTTCTCACGATAAATTACAGATTAGACTTTTTAGCTCACCTTAACCGAAGGTTCAAGTGAGCTTTTCTGATCGCCTTTTGTCCGTTGTCTGTCCATCCGTCTTTCCGTTTACTTTTCACATTTTCGACTTCTTCTTCAGAACCGCTAGACCAAATTCAACCAAACTTAGTACAAATCATCCTTGGGTAAACGGGATTCAAGTTTGTTCAAATGAAGGACCAGGCCCCCATCAAAGGGTAGATAATCACATAAATGCAAACATAAGGTGGTTTTCAAGAACCACTGGTCCAGAAAAGCTTAAATTGAAAGCTTCCTGATATAGTGAAGATTCAAGTTTATCCAAATCATGACCTGCAGTGGAAGGGTGAGGCCACAATAAGAGATCAAAGTATAGAGGGAACATCTTTACAAATCTTCTTCTCAAGAACCATTGAAGCTTCCTGGTATGGAATAGAATATTGTTTGTTGAAATGGTGGTCCTCGGGGTCAGGATGGAGCCATTAGGAGGCCAAAGTTTGAATTCTAGGTTTATATTGGGAAAATTTAAAAGTTCTTCTTCTCAAGAATTGCAAGTGTAAAATTTGTCAAATAAGCATGGAAGCATCATTATATAGTGTATACAAATGGTGTCCCCTGGAGTCAGAATGGGACCATAATAGGGAACCAAAGTTTAGCATACGTTTATATAGAGAAGTCTTATTCTTAAAGACAGTCAGTGCACAGTTTGTCAAATTATCATGGAAACATCTACATGTAGTGTAGATTCAATTTTGTTCAAATGATGGCTCACGGAATAGGATGAGGCCGCAATAGGGGACCAAAATATAACATTGGTTTAAATATGAAAATATATATTTAGAAAAATCTTCTCTAGAACAGTGAGTGTACAGTTCGCCAGATTAACATGGAAACATCAATTTATATCTCGGAAGTGCATTGGAGTTGAAGATGTAGGCTAGTGATCTCGTGATAGATCTGAGAATCATACATGTATGTTGAAAACGTTGCAACACTGAACTGTCTATGTAGGTGAGCCATGAGGGTCATGGGCATATCTTTTTAATATCGTAATATAAATCTTGCAAAATTAAACAACTTTTGTTCAGAAAATCTACAAGTAAAACATTTATTGTGATACTAAATCATCTGTACAGGTGAGCCATCAGTCTTGCAGGCCTTATTGGTACTGTTCTAATCGATAAATCTAATAAAACTTAACGTTTGTTCAATATGTCTTAACAAATTGTTTTCGAGTAAAGGGTTATGACTAGCAACCTTGAATCGTCCGTACAGGTGAGCTATGGGGCCCGTGCCCGTGGAGCTATGTCTTGATCTGGTAA
The DNA here is from genome assembly GCA_903981925.1 of Ostrea lurida. NCBI lineage: Eukaryota > Metazoa > Mollusca > Bivalvia > Ostreida > Ostreidae > Ostrea > Ostrea lurida. The sequence continues at coordinate 5,270 of CAJDSM010003775.1, forward strand.
AACTAAACAACTTTTGTTCAATATGGTTTGAAAAAAATGTTTTCGAGAAATGGCTGAAAAAATCGCGAGTAAAACCAAGGAAATTAACAATATCGAAGAAAAACATACAGTAGAAAAACAATTAAGGTCTTCCGTAGAGGACGGAAGACCTTAAAGGGACATGGACACTAAAGTTAAAGTTCTAGATTGCCAATTTTAATGCAATGCTTGACTAAGGTATTTCTAATGGTCAGCAAAATTTGAACTTCATTTTGCTTGATTACAAGTGATACGGAATTCTTTAATATGTAAACAAGGCCCGAGCCATGATTTTGCTTACATATATATTGAATATGCTACTAAACGTTCCATTGAAAGCAGATTTTTTTCAAATTTGGAGTTCATTCTAAACACAATTAAACACTGTCTATGTTTTTCACATCTCATATTGTTTAAAACATGATATTTTCAAGGAAGCAATCTTTTTGTAAAACATAAACAAGGCTCGAGCCTTGTTTACATAGCAAAGATTTGTGAGCGCTGCATCTTACTTGTAACTCACCAACTGACTTTCAATTTTTTGCTGACCATTAGAATAATTGATTAAGCATTTTAAACATTAAAAAATGCAAATATAAATTTAGCTCAAAACGTGACCATGCCCTTTAATAGTAGGAAAAAGAAACTTAGGTCTTCCAATGAAGTCGGAAGACCCTAATTCAGCGAAAGGCTCTAACAAGGAGTTTCGGATCAAAATGGGTTTTACCTTTATGGATACACATGTACCTCATTCGTTGAAGTCCTGCGGTTGAGCGAAGCATGACCATCGAGTACATATATACATGTACATGTACACTGTGTTTTACAATTGAGAATACGAGTAAATACTATCAAACTGAATCATTTAGCTGTTTTAATCTTGCCTTGTAGGTGAAATGGATGCGAACGACGACAAGCAAGCAAGTGAGGAAGACAAAAACGCGAATGAAGTTGATAAGGATTTCGAAGATATACAACTGGACGTTGATACAACTTTAGCAAAATACACAACAGACCTTGACAATTCATATGTTAAAGAAAATGGAAAAGATAATAATGTGATCACAGAACAACCTATTGATGCCGTACCCCCGCCGTCATACGCTGGTGACGTCACAGTTCACAACATCGACGCACCTGTGATACGACAAGGACCGCTGAAACCAAAGCCGAAAGACTTTGTAGTGACGTCATGTTTTGTCCTTCTCTGTTGCAATTTTATTTTTGGATTACTTGGGTACCATTTTGGAGGTAAATATAAAGTTAATTGGAAATACTGTGACCGTTATGGTTTGGTATTCATTACACTGTAACTGATAATTACTTTATTTTTTTTTTTATTTCCTAGCAAAGTTAATCTGTGTTGCAGACTAATTAAAATTAGATCCTACACGTTTTAAAAGCTATTATACTTCAGGTATAACAAAAATAAAACTAGTACTAATTGTAACGGGGCGTTAACGGATGTTCCCAAACATTCCCCCATTCAGGCAAGTGGTGTCATTTTGTTTTAACTGCAAAGCGCATTTTTACCATACACAATCTGTACATGAGACACCACTTTTCTTCACGTATCAGAGTAAAAGAGCATTGGAACAGAGAGTGCCATAATATTATTTGTAAGAATGCAAACGTGCATATATACGCGCATAGTAGCTCAGAGCATTATATTCCACGAGGAAATTAAAACTAATAAGCTCCTCTTGTGAGATTTTTGCAGCATACTACCTATGATCCAAATTTCCACTTCAAAAGCCCAAAATAAAGAGAGAGAGTGCACAAACGAATATCATCCAAATCAGATTTCCAAGTGCACGTGCGAGCGTGTGCCGGCGATAATGTATTTTTGACATCAACCACGAATTAACAAAAGATTCTCACAATACATATCTGAATTATAATACATTTCAAAACTATCATTTTCATATGGAAGAATCTCGAGCTAAGAGTAGTAATACAAGATTTAGACATCACAGAAAATTATCAGTATGTCGCAGTGATTCTAAGCTCATTGCGGCCGCTGCGATCGCCGAATTTGATAAAGATCATTAAGTTATTTTATCTTGACACCTTCTGGCTTTAGGCAACTCTCGAAGATTCCATTCATAAACTTACAGAGTATAGACAAGTATAATAATGTTATCTTGAATTTTGTTAAATACATTTACTTTAATGATTTAGTCCTTTTTACCTAATTCGAACATGAAGTTATGGCAACATTTTTTAGTATCATCAACGTACTCGAAATGACGAAAGAAATTAATGCAACGTGCTATCCTCAAAAAACAACGCCCACGCATCATATGTTTGATTAGCATGTACAGGGGACATAGGAGTATTACTTTTGTATACCATCAAAAAAGACGTTTCAATGATATACTATACAGTATTAATTTGATATGTTTGGCATCATTTTAAGAAGTTAAGGGAAGTTTTTGTTTTAAAATAGTCTGTTCTCATGAGTCATAACTTTGGATATTGAATATTTTCAGTCACAACGCTGCATGGAAAGCAGCGTTTGCTGAAAATAAAGGAATTTTTTGCCCTACTATAAGACATGCCAACTGTCCCTTTAGACCTCGGTAGAATCGAAGATGTACTCAAACATAGATAGTTCCGTCTCCTATTTCCACGCAAGGACTTTAATGATTTTAATAGCCTCAAGGATGAGGCACTTAAGAAACAAAAACGTTACATAGGCTTAATTATCGAGAAGAATTGGACTTAAAACGATGCATCGTGCTGCGGCATGCGCGCTCTTGCAAATTTTTCTTACATCCAACATGTTGAGGACTTTATATTGTCTACCTATGCTTGTTGGAACTATCATTTCATAGGCTCTTAAACCTCCTTTATTATACAAAGGTATTAACAGGCCATTCCTTGTATATAAATATCAATTTCAAAAATGCAAGCCAAACGTGCACTGGGCAAATGCAAATTCCGATAAATTTTGATTCATAATCCGTAATGTACATTCAGGGTCCTCAAAAGTCCTCTAACCTACACTGTGAATAATCACACAAGTGTATCTTCATGTGGAATGAATATAAAAAGGTTTAGATTCTGATTCGAAAGTTAGGAGACAAAAATGCAATGCGACGGGTAAAACATCCGGCACATGCATGCATTTTCAGAAAAATGACTATCGTAACAAGTCTCCACGAAACACCTCTCAAATATATACTTATCAATCAAAACCACTGATAAAAGGTTTTTCATTATCGATCCCATGTATCAGGCTTCTGAGAACCAATTCGAAGAACAAAAAAGTACCGGAGAATAATAAGAAAATTAATAACTAGAATAACTTTTTGGTCTCCGAACAAGGAAAATAGGAAAGCTTTTCGCCCCAGCTCAAAGTAGTAAGTAGGGTTTTTTGAAAATTGGACACAAGAATTTACTTTAACAAGATATTTCTGCCAAAAGAAACTATTAAAAAATAATATGCTAAAAAAATAAAAAAATTAAAAAAAATTCTAGTCGTAAAAAGTCAATTTAAAGGAAATTGATAGTCTAAGAGTGGATAACTCGTGAGATGATACATATTTAAATTCTACCCCAGCAATAATACTGAAGAAAAACAAGGCATATTAAAATCTCCCATGTAATTCCATTCAAATTGGAGAGAGGAGCCGTCATAACATCATTTTAAGAAAAAGAATAATGAAGAGCTGAATGATGGCTGACTATTTTTCCGCCAAAAAAACGTATATACGTTTTTTTTTCAACGTTGAATAAAAAAGGAATATAAAATAAAAATAATTTTCGCGGTTCATATTGTATTTTTTTGTATGGTTGATTTCTTCCTTCATTTAAAAACAAGGATTTGTTTTTCTGGAAAATTAATATTAGCAGACTAGAAGTAAGGTCACCACTGACTTTTTGTTCGTCTTAGACATGCAAATATTATTTGCCAAGTTTCATCAACTCCGACCGAGATTTTGTGAAAGATTAATTAGCTTTTTTCGTAAATCTCAATTTTCTAGAATGACTATCAATTTAAGAACCGGAATGAGACAACCGAAGTGTTACAGGGATAAGGTTAATAATGATTGGCCCAATTAATTCATTTATAAAAAAATAAAGAGAGATACACTCTAGCAAAGACTTTTAGAAGCAAGAAACCTCCTTGTAATTGAAATCTACTCATCAGTCCAAATTCGCTCCCAGAAGTCACCCCTGTAAGGGGTTCCAAAAAAATAGTTTGCATCTGAAGGGCCTAAAATATTTGTGTTTCAATTGGTGTACCGAATTAAGACTGGAAAGATTTGTCAATAATCAACTAATCATTGGTTTGGTAAAATCGGATAAAAAAATTAAAAGAAAGCTCCTTTGGATGCTGAAGAAATAGATTATTTAAATTTTAGCGCCACCCTACAAATCCCAAAATTTTCCACTTTACAGGATCAACTACCAAAAAACCTTTTCTAACTAAAAGAAAATAATATATAGATATTTGAGGTTGTTTAACCGATAGTGATTGTTGAAATCTGCAAAGAAAACATTGGATACACTTTTTTAAGTAGAACCGAAGGCACAAAAATAAAAAGGCCTTTCGTAATATTTTTCTTAATACTATATGAAATAAACCCTTCTAATATTTCACAAAAATACAACTGGTTAACAAGAAGAGAATTCCGGAAAAGTAGAAGAAGCCCCGGAATATCTCCAGACCAAACCGTTGCATACCAAATATGGGTATTTTCTAATCTAACATCTTTTTTTTGTTTTTTTTTTTTTTTTTTCATTTTTTTTTTTTTTTTTTATTTTTTTTATTTTTTTTTTTTTTTTTGGGTTTTAATCTATTCTTATTATATATTAATTTTAAAGAAATAAAATAATTTTTTATTTCTAACGGTGATTATTGTAGATTTTTATTAAAAATTAATAAAACACCTGAAATTTACAAACCCTTTTTTTCTTAAAAGTTTTGCCAAGTTTTAACTCAGCTAGGATAACGGTCAAGCCTGTGAAATTTTACGTTTGGTATGCAAACTGTAATATATCAGGAGCTATTGTATACAATGGAATAAATTCCCTGGAAAAACGGTATGTGCAAAAAGGTAACAATAAAAAATTTAAAACCAAGTTATAGAGCTTGATATAAAGGCAATTTAACCACACTTATAAGAGCCCAATCCTACAAGAATTACGTATAGTTGACTAAAAGTATCCAACTAGTCATTACACTAATCCCTTTCAGAATCAATACCAAACCTTTTCCAATCCTGTTAAGAGTTTTAATTTAGACCGTGGGATTTGAGTAAGTATGTTTGATAATATTCCCTATAAAAGACACATACCCGCTGGATAATTTTTAAGATAGATGCGATAGCACAAAAATATAATGTAAGGTCAGAGAGTTTGAAAATCCCTCCTTTTAAAAATATTCAAATCCTAGAATTCATAATGACCGGAACGTTAGAGCTATACGGACTTTATTAGAGGAACCCAAATCGATTCCTGCATGCGAGGGTATTTATTTAAACTAATATCTCTTTCCATGTAGACCATTAAACCAAAATAATTAATTTTTTTTTCGGTGATCGTTTATTGTGTGATTTTTTGTGAAAAGCACCCCCCTTCTGATTTCTAAAGTTTTTGGCAGGCTTAATAGTCTATGAAAACAGTAGGAAGCTGGAATATTTACGTTCGTAAGAAGTCATTTGTGTAACTAATTGTAACTCGCATCTGTATCTCAAAAGTTTCAATGAAGTTATTGAATTTTTTGGATCTAAAAATGTAGAAAGCTGGGTTTGGGCTTTTATGTTGATACATAAAAGTGTTCTTCTAAATATAGCCCGGGTAAGATACAACTACTAGAACCGGCAGTGAAAATGGGGATTCCATATTCGCAGTGAAGATTTGTCTATTGAAACATTATCAATTTTTGTTTCTAGTGGCCTAGGGTCCCTTTTCTTAAAATTCGACCTTGAGATTTAATGTCCAGAAAAAAAAAAAAAGAATAATACAAAAAACACAATAACAATAGGTTTTCCGACGGAGTCGAAAAGCCCTAAATCAATAGAAACAGAGTAAAAAACAATATGTTCCCAAACTTTGTTTGGGGAACATAATAAGCATGCGTGCTAAGTTTATAAATTGATCTGTGGTGCATTTGATTCAATACATTTTGTATGGGCGTCTTCTAAAATTACACGTACACGTGACATACCATTTGTAGCTTGCCTGTTTTCCATTCATGGTCCTCGAGCGTGTCCAGTACTTACAGGGAAATGGTCTATTGTTCATTAATAGACATATACAGGAAGTCGACCCAGTTAAATAAAATTGAGGAGTGTGAGAGCAACTAGATTGCTATATTATAAGACATGACCTACGATAAGGGATTTTAGTTTTAATGACAAATAACAATCTTAAATCCATAAATCAAAATGATGTAACTTGAAATTTCCTTACATATTGTATGAAGTTTGAATTACTGGTTTGTTTGTTTTGCTTTTGTTTGTTTGTTTGTTTGTTTTCTGTGTGGGGGGGATTTGGTTTTTTTATGCCCCCGTGATCGAAGATCG
>CAJDSM010003776.1:0-10856 GCA_903981925.1 Ostrea lurida
TTTCGCATGGGACGGCTCATATATATATATAGAATTTGTTTACTGTGCCAAGTAAATATCAAGAAAATATGGAGTATAGAAAAAGGCGAAGTTAACATTGTGTCAAACGTAATCATAATCCAAAAAAAAACATATACAAAATCGAGTGTAGGGCAACACGGACCTCCGACAAAAGCGAAGGTAGGATCAGGTGCCATGGAGGAGTAAGCATCCTCTGCTGACCGGTCACACCCACCGTGAGCCCTTAGTCGAAATAAAGTAAACGGGATTACCCGTCGTCAAATCTAGTATGAAAATGACAGTCTAACAAAGGGTATGAAACAAATCAGTCAACATATGACTTTGTGATAATTTGTAATCGCAAACAAGGTCATTATAGCGACCGTAGAATTTGCGAAATGATGACTTTAAACGAGATTCGTTATATGAAGTACATGCTATGAAATTAGTGAAATACTGAGAATTTATTGATGTAATGAAAGTACATGTATGTTGTTTTATTCATTGACAATTTAGTTAAACGGAAAATCATTCCATTTAATATGTCGATCCTACTTTCCTCAGTCGTATATGAGAATAAAACTGCAAAAATAAAACATTATGCTGCCAATCTTTTGGAGCCTTTTTGCATACCGGTTGAAAGGCCATAGCAATTACAGCTAGAACCGTCTGTTATGAAAATGTTTAAAGAAAATTATAAAAGATCAGTGGACGCACCTGCATGACTCGAGAGGATTTTGAATTTAGATTTTTTATAATTATTTCTTACGGAAAGCGATTGGATTCTAGCCGTACTTTTGATAAACTATAGATCATTTACTGCAAAAATCGCTAATTACAGTAGATCAATTTTCAAATCCCGCGGTAGTTTGTTACTTACCAAGTGATCTATTTATAACACCCATAAAATGACGTCATGTTGTTGTGATACAAGATTCATGTAAACGCCAAAATATTTTTTAAGTTAAAAGTTCTATTCTCTAAATATGACATATTTTAATGATCGAGTAATGAATGTGCATTAATGGAGTATGCCCTCCCTCAACATATCCGATTTGTGAGTTTTCTACGCGACAACAAAAGGTTGTCATATTTTCCCATCCAAATACTACAACCTTTATATTATTCAATTCCAATTTCATTTACACACTAACAATCATCTATTCTAATAATTTCGTCAGCAGTTTAACTGAGTAAAAGATAGAAAACACGATAAACAAATTAATTAACGGCGTAGTAGTTTGATTGTGACGTAATGTTTGTGAGCCAGAATGTTTCAGGGCATATATCAAACGATATATGCCCGCAAACTTTCAAATGAAAAAGATATGAAATTGAAAAGGTTATGATGATACATGATATCATATAGTTTTCCAATATCTTAATTGAATCTTGTTTTTCTCTTATCACCAGAGACCAGAGGATGGGAATCACCATATCAAAGTAATGTTGGGCAATGGACTCCGAACTGACATATGGGAGAAATTTCAGAACAGATACAAAATTCCCAAGATTATGGAGGTTTTTGGAGCTACAGAAGGAGTATCCGCTTTTATGAACACCTATGGGAGAGTTGGGTCTTGTGGAAGATTGTCACCGTTCCTCGTAAGTTAGACGTAGTGCGGTCATATATCAGATACAAAGTATTTGTATATTGATGTTAAGTAAGCCATGTTCTTTGCAGATTTAAATAATTCAAAACTTCAATTCTTTCTAGTCTGTTGTGTAGGTAAAGTTATTTACAAAAGAAAATCTAATAGATTATTAATATTATTATTATATTATACGATTATAGACGTCATTTCAGCAGTATATTGAAGCCTGCGGGTACATGTATTGACATTCAGGGCACTTTTAATCATTTCAATCGAAAAATGTAAATAGTGATCATAGTCTCGTAGTCCCAAATAAAATACAAAACAAACTAAAGTTGGGAAACACGGACCCCTGTCATACTAGGCCTACTATACCAAGGGTTGAATTAATGTTTTCACTATAACTTATTTCTTTGTAGACATTCATTAAGTCCAGCCAAATCCTACATTGTGCGTTATGATCCAGAGACTTGTCTTCCTTTGAGAAATAGATGGGCACGGTGCATCCCGGCAAGATAATACATACCGTATAAGTAGAAATTTTAGCGAGACGAAAATTTAGCGTTTTTCGTTAAAAAGTTTTATTTCCAGTCAAATCCTACATTGTGCGTTATGATCCAGAGACTTGTCTTCCTTTGAGAAATAAGATGGGGCGATGCATTCCCTGTAACATAAGTAAGAGAAAACATCATACTCATGCCGCTCATTACCTCTCCTGATGGGTTTCTCTTCTATGTTAGAAGTTCAATGGAATTTCAATAGAAGTCAATTGAATTCAATAGAAGTCAATGAACATTTTCAATAGAAGTCAATGAATTCAATAGAAGTTCAATGAATTTCAATAGAAGTCAATAAATTTCAAAGAAGTCGAATGAATTTCAATAAGATTATTCAATAGAGTCTTTGAAGTAAGTGCAAGTTTCAACCTCAGATCAGTCAATATGAATTTCATATCGTGTCAAAGAGATCACATAAATGAGAAGTCTAAATTAAAGTTCAATAAAAGTCCAATAATTTCAATAGAAGTCAATGAATTTCAATAGAAGTCAATAATTTCAATAGAAGTCAATGAATTTCAGATAGAAGTCATGAATTTCAATAGAAGTCAAGTAAATTTCAAAAGAATCAATGAATTCAACAGAAGTTAGAAGTCAATAATTTCAATAGAAGTCAATTGAATATTTCATAGAAGTCAATGCATTCAATAGAAGTCAATGCATTTCAATAGAAGTCAAGATTCAATAGAAGTAATGAACTCTTCATAGAAGTTCAATACTAACTATGTTTAATTTTATTATATTTCTTCTTTTTTTCTTGACATGAAACTTAGTACACTTGTTTTTCCTAAAGAGTAGGTGGTCCTATTGGTTTCGATGTCACGCGGTCAAAGGTCGTGACTCAATTGACTGGTTATTTGGAAATACCTCAGACAATCTTGATAAAACTTATTTTTATGGTTGCCCATGACGAGTAGATGTAGCTATTTTGCGTCTCTATCACTACAAGTATTCTACTGAGAAGTTGATCGTTTTCAATGTTTCTACATGGGGAATATATGAAAAGAAAAAGGACAAAGATCAATCCCATAAAATTTATAAGACGTACAAAATTAAAAATGAACCACTGGATATACAAAAGGTGGAATCATGTATTAAGGAGGAGTAAGCAGTCCCTGTTGACCGACCACACGCCATGAGCTCTGTTTCTAAAATAGTTCATGTTTATCTTCAAATAATGTTCAAATATAAATCACTGTCCTTACATGTCTTAGAGTTCTCATAAGAAATGCCTTAGTGTGGTCTTACGATATGTTTGTCGTATAGCGGTTATAAGATATGACATAGAAAGGTGTCATTAAGTGGTCTTATGCTATGTCTTAGATCGGTCATAATATATGAATTAGAGCAGTCGTAAGATATGTCATAGAGTAGTATTATGATATGCCATAAAACTGTTATACGATTTGTCATCAGATATGTCTGAGAGTGGTTATACAATGTCATGGTGTGGTCATAAGTTTTAAAATCGATCTTAGGACGAGTTTTACAACATTTTGATAATCATGGTAATGTAATATATATATACAGTACAAATACAATGTACCTTACAGTAAGAATGGTAGAAAACATTTTCATTTTTTTAAAAGGAAAGATTTGCAACACCTTTTTTTGGCAAATAATTTAAATTTTCATGGCACACAATAAAACCATTATTATTAAGGATGTTGGCTCCTAGGACTTGAGCATGGCTGCACAGGATACTATAATTCACTATTCCATTATTCGATACTGATTGCATTTGTTTAAATATATCACACATCTATTACTGAACCCTATATCCAGTTGAGAAAGCATGTGTCAATTTTAAAGTTTAAAAAAGGGTTTATAGGGAATATATTATGTGGTAGAATGTTTGTTTAAACAAAAGGTTCCAAATCTGAATGATTTCACACCTTTCACCAAACATATCATTCATATTTGTTCCTTTATAGGTGCATTTCAGCATTAAAATTTATTATACAAGTAGCGGATCCCGGAGATTTGGACTGATATCTGAAAATTTGATTTATGACCCCATTTCTTCAAGTTTCAAATTAAATTATAAGATATAACTTTATAAGATATAAGGCCAACTGCTTACAAAAAAGTTGATGTTGCAGGGTTATAACGAATCCCGTTTAAAGTCATAATTTCGCAAATTCTACGGTTGCTATAATGACCTTGTTTGCGATTACCATGTATCACTAAGTCATATGTTGACTGATTTTTTTAATACCGTTTTTTAGACTGTCATTTTCCTACTAGATTTGAATATGGGTAATCAAGATTACTTTATTTCGACTACTTATTATCGGTCTGTGTGATCGGTCATCAGAGGATGCTTACACCTCCATGACACCTGAGCCTGTCTTCGCGTTTGTCGAAGGTCCATGTTGCCCTACACTCGATTTTGTATGTTTTGGACTATGATTACGTTTAACACATTGTTTACTTCACCAATTTATATTTTGAAATTGATGAGAAATTTAAGAAGTTAAAATCACTCCTAGTTTGTGTTTTATTACCTCTCAAATTAAGTATCATGAATTATTTTTTCGTATATCAAGTGCAAAAAGATCATTATTTATATCTAATTTACAAGTAAAGTGTATTAATTTTTTCTATACATATATCGTTGCAATACATGATTGTGTGTTTATTTTATATAATGATTGATTTTTGCATCTTATGTTATACAGACACCAACAGAAAAATTAAGTATAAACGAATGAAATTTGATAAACTTTAAGTGCAAAAAAAGGTGAAGTTTAAAACCCTGTAGCTCAAAAACAAGCCCTTTTTCTTAATTTTTATGTTTGGTTTCTTAATCTCCCTTCATTTGTCGACTTTATATATACACTTCCCAAAAAATTGACATTACTTCAATCTCAGGTGCAAACAATTTCAAATGATTAGAATCTTAATGGGAATGTATTACTTATCAAACAGGTGAACCAGGTCTCTTGATCACACAAATAACAAAGAAAGAAGTCCTTGAGGATGGATTTTACTTGGGACAAAAAAGTATGAACGAGAAGAAATTTGTCAGAAACGCATTTGAAGAGGGCGATGCGTTCTTTAACTGGGGAGACCTGTTGTATGTAGACAAAGATTATTTTTTATACTTCAAGGATCGAATAGGAGATACATTTAGGTTCGTATAACTTTCAAATTCTTTCTTTTCTTTTTAATCTAACTTGGAATTTATACGTATGCCATGTTTTTATCATAAATGTATTTTCGTTTTGAATCAGATGGCGGGGTGAAAATGTGTCTACAAATGAAGTAGCCAATATTCTAACAGAACTACCATTCATACAAGATGCTAATGTGTATGGAGTAGAGATACCAGGCAAGAGAACCAGTATATTCATTTGCTTAAGATGGTCAATGTGATAACACATAGCGTGACAAATGTTAATTGTTCATATGCCTGAATAATTCGGTCGCGGTGGCTCTATGGTAGAGCTTTCACGCTGTGATCGGGAGGTCGTGAGTTCAAGCCCCGCGCTCGGACCGGCCGCGTCAAACCTCAGACGTTAAAATAAATAGTGATTGCTCCTTCGCCAAACGTTCGGCATTTAGAAGTGAGAATCACGGGTCTTTCGGATATGATCTTAATTTTAAACGTATGTCCTGTGTCGCAGCAGGTGTGGCACGTAAAAGAACTATCACCGTTGCGAAGCATAGGTCGAAATTTGCATCCCTTTACCGACAATGGTAACATCTCAATGAGTGAAATATTATTAACAGGACGACAAACAAGCAAATAATCAATCAATCATGTATAAATAATAGCGAAGTATATGATGTTTTATCATAGGAAATATATTCGTCTATTTCTTGAGTTTGCAATGCACGTTTATTTTTTACTATGTTGTATCATGCTTAAGGTGAGGAGGGTCGGGCTGGAATGGCGGGAATTCTATTGAAAGACAATGTGGAATTTCAACCTGACCTGTTACCGGAGATCTATAAGCACTGTGAGAAGAATTTGGCGATCTACGCCCGGCCGCTGTTCCTCAGATTCATAAAAGAAATGCCACTGACCACAACCCACAAACAGAAGAAGGTGGAATATGTCAAAGAGGGATTCAACCCGAACATCATTAATGATCCACTGTTTCGTATTTCTCCAGAGACGAAAGGCTATGTTCCCCTAACCACAGAAAACTTCGGTGCGTTTTTAGCCAAATCACGACTATGATATAAACATTTGAATTACTTTATTCGTTTTGATTGCATTGTATACCTTACTCATTGATTTCGACAGATTTATACCTTGTACAAGAGTTTAAAATGCACACCATGTTGTCGATTGTGAGGAGTTCTACATTTGTGACAAATCCTATTCTGTAGGTCGTTTGATTTACTGAGTATATGTGATATGCAGAATGATATACATTGTAGTATGTGATATCGACAGCAAATCTGAGTTCAAAATGAACCACATAAAAGTATGTACAGGGTGTTTCATAATATATGTTACGTTTTGAATCTATAATTGAACAAAGACGGGAACTAGATAAAGAAAAAAGTTTGTATCATATAACTACATGTATCCATTAGATTTGTTTTGAATAATACTGAACCTTATTTTCAAATTTAAGGGACATTTGAATCAACAACTGAAATTTATCAAATTTCTTAATTACGTCATTTTTATCATATCCAATCTCATAACGTCACATTTTACAGTAAATGTCAGTCTCTTCCGACAAGAGAAATATGTTTTGGATATTTTTCGCTATTATTACACATTTTTAATAAGACACTCCTAAATATAAAATTCGATGTTCCTTTTAAGTTCGTTCAGTGTCTGACTGTGGTTTGGGGCTTTATACCCTATCTTTTAAGAATCCTATTAGAAAAGAGTCCAAAGGATTAAGATCTGGTGAATGCGGAAGCCTTACTCTTCATGTTCTGTACGATATTAATCTGTCCAAAACTGTGACCTCTACCAGTGTAAAAAAGCAGAATAAAGTGTGAGATTTAGCTCCATTCTGTTGAAACCAAACAGTCTGTAGATCGCTATATTTTCTTTGCAAGTTAGGGCGAAATTAGGTTCTCAATAAGTGGAGTCACTTCCTTGATAAAGACAAAAGTAATCGGTCTTTGAAGTCTTTGATATTCCCGGGATGTCATGTCTTTTCTCACATACTGTCCCTGCTTGTCTTTAAACTTTATTACTAACCTCCTGATAAGTTTATCCTTTAGCATATTTTCTTTCATTTACCTCTGAATGATTTTTGATGATTTATATTGGTAGCAGAGTACTGTTTTACAATTTCATTCTTTGTTGATCATTTAAATCCATTTCACAAAGCTTCAATCTGTGACATCATCATTCATGTTAAATTTAAGGCTAATGATGCCATAATTTCCCGAACTTTTTTACCAAAATAAAAATGATGGCTTTGGTGTTTAAAATGATATATGGTGTGTGTAAAAAGTATGGTAAGTGACAAATATATTTAAAGTTAAAAATGTAACATATATTATGAAACACCTTGTACTATATCTAAGATAATTATCAAAGGCGATGAAGACAAGTGAAATTTATTTTGATAATTTGTTATTGAGTTGGCGTTAGTGGCCACGACCTACATGATACAAAGAATACACTTTATTGCATATTAAAAATTATTATTAGTCCTTATAAACCTTATGGTATAAAAATAAAAAATGGCGAAGTAACAAAGTATCCTTATAACCCTATAATCTTTTTCTTTTAGACCTAATCCTAACATAACTTATAATCCTTATCCTTAAAGACTTGAATAAAGACAACATTCATTCTAGTACTGGGTGAACAGATATTCAGCATAAGTTGTAAGAAGTACTTGTTCATAGGAAGCGTCTCGAATAACCGCCAAATTGGTGTACGTTTACAGGATAACTACAGCCACCTACGCTAGATGGATGGAGAGAAGCAAAATGAAATGTAGGCGTGTCCACGTTATGAAGCTCGAACTGTATATTTTCAAGAACATATCCTCTGTACCTCTGTAATGTCCTCTGTAAGTTGTGTAACAAAAAGCAATTACCGACGAATGACAAATGGACTCCGTCACTATTAAACACTCCGTTTGAATCCCAAGAAATTTCTGCGTAAGTGATAAAGAACTCCCTTCCCCCATCGACACTAACCAAATGATTCATAAAATTATTGAGTCTGAAAGTAATGTCAAACAATTTCACACCCCCTTTTCCTTGCCAAAAATTATGTAATGTATTAGTACAAAAAGGCGAAGTTAACATTGTGTCAATGTTAACTTCGCCTTTTTGTACGTAATCATAATCCAAAAAACATATACAAATTCGAGTGTAGGGCAACACGGACCTCCGACAAAGGCGAAGGTAGGATCAGGTGCCATGGAGGAGTAAGCATCCTCTGCTGACCGGTCACACCCGCCGTGAGCCCTTAGTCTTAGCCATAGACCCAAATCGACGGCATCTATTGATTATCTTGTATAGAAGAACGCCCATTTTATAATTGATGTACCAACAATCCAAATAACCTTTTAATTTCCTATATAAAATTTGAGAAATAATGGAAGAATCATTCAACCCTGATACCGTTTAAAGACATTCGAACTCTACTTTTGTAGCTTTTTATTTCTGTTTCCGAATGACCTTAAGCGAAACTATCTGATGCGGCCTCAATACGGAAAGAATGAGGTTTGTAGCGTGAATTTGGAAGGATGGCGACTTCAAGCGACTTATTTGATATTGAACAAAACAAATACCTTGTTAGATGAATACCATACATACAAATGTATAAATAACAGACTGTCAAAATTTGACCTCATTGCAATGTACTTTTTCAACAACCCAACAACACAGATATAATCCTTCGTTGCTGCAACAATACGAATGCGTCTTTTCCAATTTGGTTAGTTTTCGAGAAGGGAATTCTAAGTTCTATGAAATTTTCACCAGAATCTTCGGTTTTTTCAATTGCTATATGTTTAAAAGAAATGATTTGCTCTGTTTGCTTTGGACTATTTAAAGTATGTTCACCAACCCTAAGAGAAGCATGATAAGCAACCTAAAATGCCGTTGTAAAAAGAACTGCAGTGTATAAAAACTGCCATATTGCTTTTTGGAAAAGGTAGAAAATGGAATACTTTTCTGTACTTCAACAGCGAAAGAAATGGCAACTGAATGAACGGAATCTTTAAATCGGTGATATACTGTAAAAGGTTTTAATTTTGCCATTTTTCTCTTTCGGTATTTTGCGATGGTTTAAATTTCGTGGAAAGTAAAGAAACTGAATTAGAGTCATACACCAAAATACGTTGAACAGCATTTCGCAATGGTTTAATCTTTGCGATCGATAATTTAATCGCGAATATAGCGAAAATAAAACCCACGCGAATAGTTCCCCCTTTACTGTACTTCTTCGTAACAAGACCAATCATCACAGTAATTGGCCGATGGGCATTATCACGAACTTATACCATTATAATATATGATTTATATTATGATCCCTGGGTCGAGGCCTCTGCTGATGGACTGTGAGTCCCCGAGTGTCTTTACAGCCCATTAGCTATGTACCATGTTACTAGCTTGAAAATACGGATATGTTGCCCTACACTCAGTTTTGTATATGTTTTTTGGATTATGATTACGTTTGACACAATCTTAACTTTGCCTTTTTAATCGCAGTGGTAAAATTATCTTCTTTTTTTTATCAAAATCAAGGATTATCTCCCNATCGCAGTGGTAAAATTATCTTTTTTTTTATCAAAATCAAGGATTATCTCCCTCAGGCATACATGTAGCTCTGATCCTTCGACGTATTTGGCTCCAGTCTTTGGTACTACATTGTTCACTTTTTTAAAAGATTTAATTTCATGTTTCATGTTTTGGATATCCAACATTTCGGTTTTTGAGCATCACTAAAGAGACACAACTTGTCGAAATGCGCATATGGTGCATCAAAACTGGTACCGTATATGATTTATACCATAAACAAATAGGCGAAGGTAACATCGTGTTAAACGTAATCATAATTAAAAAAAAATATACAAAATCGAGTGTAGGGCAACACGGACATCCGACAAAAGGGAAGGTAGGATCAGGTGCCATGGAGGAGTAAGCATCCTCTGCTGACCTGTCACACCCGCCTTGAGCCCGTAGTCGAAATAAAGTAAACGGGATTTCCCGTTGTCAAATCTAATAGGAAAATGACAGTCTAACAAAGGGTACATATGACGTAGTGATACTTTGTAATCGCAAACAAGGTCATTATAGTGACCGTAGAATTTGCGAAATAATGACTTTAAACGAGATTCGTTATAACCCTACAACTTCAACTTTTTGTTAGTAGTTGGCCTCGCTTTAAAAAATCCGCATACACTCTCGTGTTGACAAAGTGGAAATTCCTGTCGGCTCTGACAGAAGAAACAATTTCAAACGCCCAGTAACTGAAGTTGTTCATTTAATACCAAACGAACAATGATGTTGATTGTGTCGCGATAATTCATTTGATTGATTTAAGAACAGGAATGGTGTTTTTTATTTAATATTTTTTTATTTGTTTCGTTTTTGTTACAATACTAAAATTGCATTAAGTTTACAGATTTTATGCCCTAGCAATGTCAAATACAGACACTGTCATGTGTGATCATCTGATAAGATTATCATAAAAGATAGTTCTCTTCTACATAAGTGAATATTTAAAATGCATTTGAGATGCTTGGGTGAAATTGAAAAT
>CAJDSM010003777.1:0-10785 GCA_903981925.1 Ostrea lurida
AAAATTATTACTGATTTTCGATTATTGGTACATGTCTAGTGATATTTTTCTGCATATAAAGACCGTAAGCATCTCTAGGTGTGATGGCAATTGGATCCACAACCGCACACCTGAATAATTCCTAACGCGCCTCAAAAAGTAGTCCGGTGTGAAACGCCGCAGTTCAAACCCACATGCTAACGCGCATCATAGAATATGCCAGCAGAGCAATTGCATTTCATGACGCCATGTTCACTGAAAAACGTTATTCATTTCTTATATGTACATGTATTTGCATTCCCAATCCAATGATCATCATTTTTCCATGAATATGTTATAGGTGTAAACAATGATTGGATGTATAAATATCTTAACAATCGGGAATTCCGTTTCACGCCAGTATAATTTAAAGGCAAAGATAACGAACAGTGATCAATCCGTAAGTCCCAAATAGAATACAAAACAAGAGTTGGCAAACACGGACCCTTGGGCACACCTAGGAGGAGCAACTCCTCTGTTGACCGGTCACAACCGGCCGTGAGCCCACAGTTTCCTGATCGGGGCAAACGGAACAACCCGTTAGTCAAATCAGCGTGCGAAAAATTCATTATCTGTAAAAGGTATAAACAAACTGAAACAAATTAATGACGTCACAGTTACTTACGCCTACACTGCAATCCAGCTTATGCACAGTTTCCTCGCAGTATCTTCCAAGGCTGAACAACATTGTAGGTAGGTCATATCGATTTACACATTTTTTCGGACTGCAATCAAAGAACTCCGGTACGAACGCTATCAACATTAAAAGAAGAAACGCTGACCTTTTCCAGTTCGACATTTTAACCTGCAGCTTTGAGTCTATCTGTAACACATTAATATTTTGCATTTAATAGTATTTAGTAGCGAAATTTTAACCAGGCATTGAATCATATTTCAAAGTGACTTTATTTTTTCTAGGCCAATTATTATATGTACTAATCATATTCGACATATCAGTATTAATTTATGGGTTGTACATAGAAATGTTTGTCTTTATGAGAAAGGTGAAGATTAATCTCATAGATACAAATAGGCGAAGGTAACATCGTGTTAAACGTAATCATAATAAAAATAAAAAAACAAAATCGAGTGTAGGGCAAACACGGACCTCCGACAAACGCGAGAAGGCAGGATCAGGTTGCCATGGAGGAGTAAGCATCCTCTTGCTGACCGGTCACACCCGCCGTGAGCCCGTAGTTTGAAAAAAAAGTAAACGGGATTACCCGTAGTCAAATCTAGTTTAGGAAAATGACAGTCTAACAAAGGTATGAAACAAATTCAGTCAAACATAACATATGACTAGCGATACTTGTAATCGCAAACAAGGTTCATTATATCGACCGTTAGAATTTGCAAATATGAGTCTTTAAACGAGATTCGTTTATAACCCTGCCAACTTTCAACTTCAAGATTCAAACACGGATCCCCTGTAACACTAGACGTGGAATCAGGAAATCATCCCGATTAACCGGTCGATACTGCCTGCCACGAACTCACATCACAGCCTCTCAGTCGAGATTCTGACGACTTAACCATTAATCCACTGACGTCACAAGAAACCAAAAGAAACTTTCCTAGACTTCAATAGGCCTACATGATATTGGTCCCGCCCTAGGGTCCGAATCTCTGACCAAGGGATCATAAATTTCACAATCTGAAGTGGATGATTCATGACTCATGGACAACATACTCATTCATCTAATTATTCTCAAATACATATAGAAGTAAAACTATCTAGGATTTTCTCAGTTTTAATGCATGAACATGTTTTCTGTATTGTCATATTTGCTTCGCCCTATGACTTGAACCCCTGCCCCAGGGGCCATGAATTTCACAACTGAAGTAAAGGGTTTCTTGGATATCATCATCATACATTTTCAAGTTTCCTAAAAAAAATACTGTAGTAGATATTACACTATTCTAATTACAATGCAAGTTTACGAAATAATCATATTGACCCCGCGTCCTGGGGCCTGAATCCCTGACCCAGGGAACATTAATTTCACATTCCATGTAGAGGATTTCATAGAAATCATAATCATGTTCTTATTTTTTTCTGAAGTATTGATACGCGTAGGTCACTCCTAGGAAGGCCATCTGCTACAGTTACCCCTCCTTTTCCACTCTACAATGCACATAATTTTTCATTTGTATTTTTTTCCTCTCGCTTTGTACTGTTTCTTTTGTGTTGTAATTATTATTATTGCTCTATTCTACATGTAATATATTTGTAATATTTGTACTTTTTCATGTCGTAATCTACTTTGGGAGAAAATAAAGTATGAATGAATGAACATCATAACTATATTTATCACACAACTGTACCGTTTCCGGGTTCATAACACGGGTTCGGAAAAACTATATGAACTCGTAGCTGAATTCATAAAAATGCCAATTAGGTAGGTCAATCAATCTTGCGCAACGTAAAGAAAACGACACATCAGACTTTCAAACTGTAAATGCATTGACGGTAAAAGACATTGTTTTGTCACCGAGGTTGTTTCTAGAGTGTTTCACGTGTGTCTTTTATAAGGTGAAAATATAAAATATAACAGAAATTCCAAGCTTCTTCAAACCGTGACGTTGCAGACGACGTCACAATCGAATTGACGACGTCAAACAATAACAAAGCGACAAAATAGAAAGTAATTAAACCGTTGCAGTTATGAGACTACATCTTTCAATAAATCATAGTTCATTGTTTATATTTACATTCTTAGAAAATTTATTTGGTTGTGCTTTTATTGTATTACGCTTTAAACTTTCCGCTCAATCCTGTGGGGAAGTAGCGTTCATGGAACAGCCATTAGTAAGTAATTGTTACGTCACACAATGAATGAAACAAAAAGGAGTGCAATAATTAAATAATATAAAAAATTAATTAATAACCCAAGTATGTGTAATGAAATTTTTCCTTGGCAAATAAAGACATTCAAATTTAACGAGTTTATTACCATTTTCAACCTAAACAGTTATATAAATTACATATTTTTAAAACCTGTAAGTAGTACTTTATTCATACCCCAAACCAACTTTTTGGTGATTCGGACTTTACAGTTATAACGTATAGCACACATCATCAAAATAGATTTCTTAAATGCTTTTATGAGGGATTAAACAGTAAATGTAAAATATATCAAAATATACGCGTTTAATGGTTGTTGTGTGATAAATAGAATCTTATACTCGTGCTTATGCTATATGAAAGTTATGAAATTCGTTACCGGATTTAAATATATCCCTCGGCAATGCTCGGGAAATATAAAATCCGGTAACTCATTTCATAAATTCCATATGGCCATAAGCACTCATTTAAGATCCTCTATTATGAATTTGGCTTTTCTCAAATATATATCAAAGTATATTACCCTTGCCCCAAAGATTTTCTAAGATTTTATGCACGTTCACTATGCGGTCATATCGCCTCCGCCTTCAACCTCTGACCCAAGGGGCATGAATTTTACATTTTTAGTAGGGGATATCATGGACAGCTTAACTATGCATTCAGCTTTTCTCCCACACATGTGAAAGGCTGGAAGCTAAAAAAAAACTTAACTTGAAATTCTGGGGTTTCAGCATTTTTTGCCCCGCCCCTTAAGCCCAAGGGGTGCAAGAGCTCAGGATTTTGCAATTTACCCCCCCCCCCCCAAACACCTCCAATCCCAAAGATGTTTTATGCAAAATCTGAAAAGAATAATGGATTAATTTGTTAAAACATTTAATCACTGACCAGGTAAGCCCCGTCATGATATAAAACCCCCTACCCCTGGGAAAGTGAAAGGTTATCTGATTCAGTTTCAAATTAATATCAATAGTATGAAAGAGGATATTTGTCAAATATTATAGGAGTAAATTCTCGTTTCGATTTAATTTTATCCAATGAAACCCTGATAATATTTTATGTTTGTTTGAATATTTACTATGAGATATTACAGTTGGACGGAGAGTAGGTCTGTGGTTGTATTTTGTGTGGTTTTGTAGTAGAATGAAATGGATCATGGGCAGGTTTAGCCAATGGCAGTAGGGAGGGGTAATACACGCCTGTTCCCTATGGAGAGTGGGGTCCAATACAAGTGTTAGAATATGTGTTTTTGGACAAAACATATGGAATATGATTTCCAGCATGTGCTAGATATATATGAGTTAAATTGTAAAGAAACATATAATATTATTATGTATCTAAAAATACATGTGATCAGAATATAAGAACACGGTATAGCATACGTACATTTTGTTAGACGCTATGCATGTGCTTCTGTTATTGACACATCGTCGTCTACACGTTACGTGCCAAATCTAAAGGTCATCACAACAATTTTTCACATAATATTTTTCATTAAAAACCATGGTTTTTAAACAATTGATGCATTAGTTTTCTCAAAGTATATGTGAAAGTACGAAGGACGATTTCTTCTACAGATGTTAATTAATATTATGTCAAAGCAGTACTGTCATTATTGCCCTGCCCTAAGTCTGACCCAGTAGCCATGAATTGTTCAATTAATTATTATAGATTTATGCCCTCCGCTTATCCAAGATGCTTCATACACAAATTAAAAAAAAACAAAAACCCATTGGATCGGTAGTTAAAACCAGAAGTTAAAAATGTTCAATGTTTAACCGCAAGTACGGACTACACACGGACGACGACGCAAACAAAGCAATTGGTCACTGCGTATTATTCAGTTGGACCGAAAAAATACTGAGACACGCGTCATACTGGTGGACTAGTGGTTACTACAACTTTAAGGAGATCAGTGAATAATTCCTTGAAAGGACGACTTATCCCAAAGTTCAAGTTTCCAACTAAAGACTCGGAAACACTGAAAAGCATTGTAGTTGAGCTCAATTGTGTAAATTGGCTATTCTCGAATTGATTTACATTAGTTTTTCTAAATCCCCTTTTGGCTGCCAAGTCGTCTCCTTCACCTTATCAATCATAACTCTGGATCAGGATACCCAAATCTGAAACTGAAAAAGAGTTATACAATACTCGTATTCCCAAAACAGATACAAACAAAAGAGTTGGCAAACACGACCACTGACACACAAAGGTGACATCAAGTGTGCTCTAGAAGGATAAAATAAGGCTTCCCCCCCCTTGTCGACCGATCACACCCGCCGTGGTAAGTCATGTCTGATCAGGTAAACGAGTAATCCGTAGTCAAAACTCGATGTATAACGAACGAAGTTAACAATTGCTATGAAACATGTCAGACGGAATTTGACCCAATGGCAGACCATATTGACAAACTAGATCAACATAACGAAGTATGGTGAATTCCTTCCTTATCAACCACATTTTCTAGAAGACGAGCTTCAAAATACTCTATCTTCAATTAAAAGTATGCAGATTATCTACCGGTATTCTATTGTTTATAAATTCAACTGTGTATGAACAACTAGACTCATCAAATCGTATTTTAAATTCCTATTTTTAATTTTTTGTGATTTTCTTACTTTTCGGGTCCCCCATCTCTCCTGGTCTTGTGGTGAATATCGTTCCACGTGACCACATTGTCTTTACCGGAAGTTCGAGAGAACCCAACCGTGAAGGTCAGACGGTGCTCAAACGCGTGCTTCAGCATTTTCAGAACCATTCTGCCATCCTCATTATCAGGGAGGTAAGCCTGACGAGAAACTCCAGTAAAAGATTCTCCAGGATTTGGATGCTCATCCTGAAATGCAAATTTAATTTCAGTGCCAATTTCGTATCCATTTTGTAATACGCTATATCGAAACAGATGAAAACAACGTACTGTTTGGGTGCCATCAGGAATTTCGTAATTGATAATGATCGTAGAACAGGGAAATGCGGGTAGAGAAGCCGTATCTCTATATACTGTGGCTTTTCCTTCTTTAGGTTGATTGCCAAACATATCCCCGTACACGGTGTTGCATACAGGACAGGCAGGTTTGTGTGAGAAGTAATCTTTGATGCAATCCCGGCAGAACTGATGGCGACACGTCTTCAGTATCACTGGATCGTCCATTTCCTCATCCATACAAACAACGCAGGTTAAATTTCCGTTGTCTTTGGCCTCAAAATTGTTATCACAGTCATCATCTTTTATTGGTGCAGCAGCCGCTTGGTCTCCTTCATCCTCTTCACAAACTTCTGTTTCTTCATCAGAGGATTCAATTATTGTTACGTTTCCTTGAGGAATTCCATTTTTTATGCTAGTCTCTATGGGCTTTTTTGTGTCCTGTAGATGTTTGCGTCGTTGATGGATTACTTCAATGAAATCCTCCACATCTACTTTAGTTTGTTCCATAGGGTACCAGATTTCCTCACAATCATATTTGTTTGGATCAAACTTTGCACGATTGGTACCTCTGTCTGGAAAGCGTTTCTCTGGTGTCTGATTCTGGGATGAGCTTTGATGAGTACTGGGCTCTGGATTACGAAATGCTTTCTTAAGGGTCTCTGTGACGGAAGATTGGTGATTCACCAAGTGTATCTCGGTAAGCCTAGACTTACTCCCCATTCGTTTAGAAAATTGCAGTATGCAACTGCAAACAACATCAGCATATTTCTGCATGTATTCTGAATTTCGCACAGCACCTGCGAATAAACAATGTCATTTCTGAATTCCTTTTAATTACAACACTTCGTGAAATCAAGAAATTTTTATCTGGCGTGCACTTTTCACAACTATCAATTCTAGTAATCTTATAATTTGCACACATTGTGGACAAATCCCAAACACTAAAACAGAGGTACATACATCAATTTGGTTTTAAGAACTGTATTTCAATTATGCAGATGGAAGCAAAGATAACGAACAGTGACCAATCCCGTAAGTCCCATATAGAATACAAGAGTTGGGCAAACACGGATCCTTGGACACACCAGAGGTGAGATCAGGTGCCCTGGAGTAGTAAGCATCTCCTGTCGACCGGTCACACCCACGGTGAGCCCACACTGTTTCTAAACATCGACTAAGATTGTTACATCAGATCGTGAAGTTTATTATGGGATCTGTGAATTTTCAATTTTGTAATAAAGCGGTGACAATATCTGAATTATCAAGTCACTCAAATGACATTAAAATCGCAATCCATTATGTATATGTAGGACTCCAAAGTGCGATGGGACTCCAAAGTGCGATGGTCGCCCCAAAGTGCGATGGTCTGCGCCAAACCCCGATGGTCTGACAAGCTAAATTGCGAGGGCTATCCATTATACTCCACAATGCGATGGTCTGACATGGCAAAGTGCGATGCTCCTTAACCGTGCACCAAAGACAATAAAGCTGATAAAAAGTACATCAGAGAGTACCTGGGAGTCTGAGTTCTCTCATGACGAACGTATTTTCGGATCTCCCTTTTCTTCAGTTTATCCTTGGGGTAAGTTGAAATTAGATTTCTTTGGCTAAATTTTGAAAGATGTTGTGATTGACGTCATAATAACGTGACGTCACAAACGTTACCCATACCATCGGACTTTGGCGTGTTAGACCATCGCACTTTGGGTCCATTATCCCTGAACAAACCATTCGCACTTGGCGCAGCGACCGTAAGCACTTGGGGGCCAACCATCGCATTTGGAGTCCTACATATATACTTGTAATACAAGGTCTCCCCTTTGTTGGTGTAAACTGTCCATAGATAAATTGGCGTATAAACAGACAATGTATAATTTACATCAAGTGTATTGTTAAATTATGCCTACCTGTTCCTAGCAGAGGCATGGCAACAGATAAGGATATGCCGTTTTTGTTTCTGACGTCCCTTTTATCCACCTTTTCTAGGACATTCCATGTTGTATTCCACAAAAGATCTGTATCTTCTTTTCGTAGTTCATCGTTTGGAAATTTTTTGGTAATTGCGAAGAGTATTATACTGTAGTGACGAACCCCGAAGTGTGATTGGAATACATCTGAAAAGTTGCGGTGTTTTGAATTCTGGAACAGTGATGTAATGGCTTTTCGTTGCTTTTCCGTTATTTTGGCCATTACCTGCTTTGCAAGATATCCTTGACATGTATTACTGCGTCCCTCTGAACACACAAGGACATTTATATTCATCAAGTCGATGATATTTTCCTGATATATAAAAACCTTTAATCTCCCTCCAACCAAAAATTCATCACGACCATCAGCACTCCATTTCAAAATGCATTTAGCAGTATTTGACGAATTCCTTGCACCACTGACTCCATTTGATGAGCTTCCCAAGGAGGAGTAATTTTGACTGGGCGAGTTGTGGGATTTTGAAACATTTTGCCCCCATGCTTTGTTGAAGTTTTTCGATTTCAATCCCAGACGTTCTATTACTCTACTTGGCTCTAAGTAATCTCCTCCTTGTTTATGATTCTCATCGTATTCTTCGAAGATCAAATTAAGCACGTCATCCTTCATGTCAACAATGTGAAATTCTTCAATTTTATGTTTAGACCCAGGAAGAACTTCTTTTGAAAAATCGAGTAATGCTCTGACATACATTGCAGCACAGGCTTGCTTTGGAACCCCGAAAATTCCTGGAAGTGTACAAATACTGATAATAAGTAAATTGAATATTTCATTCTAAGGCTTTCATGACAATGTCACCGAAATGATAACTTATACTTACCAGAACTGATCGGAGGCATTACTACGCATTTCATTCGCCGGTCACATGCAGTTTTAAGAATGTTAACAACTGTTTTATACAGGTCCTCTAGAGCTTGTTCTTTATTGCCGTAGGCATCCCAACGAGGTCCCACTGCATGGATAACGAAACGGCATGGAAGATCTCCGGCTGTAGTAACGAGATTATCTGAAACTCGTAACGTGGAGTTGTGTCCCATTTTCCTTCTGCATTCTTTTCCTAGTTCGTCTCCTGCTGCCTTTGAAATTACTGCAGCAACCCCACCGCAATTATCCAGACGTTCGTTCGCTGCATTAACAATGGCATCCACCTTAGCTCTAATTATAGATCCTCTATATAATTTTGTACAGACGCCATTCTGATTGATATATTTTTTGACATCTGCGTTTTCACCTAATTCGGACGTGCGTGACACGTTAACTCTTGGTGACACGTTAACTCTTGGTGACGCTTTAACCCTTGGTGTCCATTTTAGCTCATGTCCGTGCGTTTCTACTCCTTCTGAGGACGAGGCTGCTGATACTGGAGCTGCGTCACTGAAATTTCTGTCCCGTCTATTAACCTTTTTTATTTGTTCTTTCTTACAGCCACCTGTTCTAGCTTTCATAAGATCCTCAAATTTCTGGATCTCAGATTCATCTTTATAATATGCTGCACATGACTTTTCATTTGAATTCTCGCATAACAGAACTTTTAGGGAATGTGTTTTTATCATTTCAGCAGACAGTCCACATGGAAAATCGGTGGTTTTACACTTCAAGTCCTTTAACAATTTCTCAAACTTTTGTTTTTTGGTAGCTAGTAAAGTTTGACAACTAGATGTCAGAGTCACCTGTTCTTTTCCTTGGAGGTGTGATATATTAAATACCAATTTATCATTTTTATCTTCTAGTTCTTTTTCATAAAAAGTCAGCAGTTGTTTGGCTTGGAGTCCACTGAACGTTCTTTCTGTCATAATCTGTAAGAATATGGCAATATTTTACTTGAAAGATCTGTTGGTTGTAACATGTATATATTTTGATGTTTGTATGACCTTGTACCTTCTATAGCAGCGCCTGTTGACTGATCCAATAACTAGTATGATTTTTCATAATAAAATTCTGTTTTAATCAAATATGGTAATGGAAATTTAAAAATATTTAGTTTGTCATTGCTTTATTGCTAAATTAATAACATTTCATTTCAGATATATTCTCAGCAAATTTAATTGGAAACAAGATGTGCTTGTGAAACACGAATGCCCCTGCATTCCATATACCAGTGGGAGGGGTTTGTCATAAGGATTAACACATGGCAAACATGAAATGTTNTCCATATACCAGTGGAAGGGGTTTGTCATAAGGTTTAACACATAGCAAACATGAAATGTCTATCATTTACCATTCAAAAGTTTTATGGTCAAATTAATTTTTTTTTTTTTGAAAAGTATGTCAATTTCAATGTCAAAATCATGAGGTCAAACATTTTGCTACCCTTTGAAAGGGCTTGCCATAAGGAATACACATGTAAATTAGGAATATGTAAACAAAAACATGGCACGAGCCTTGTTTACATAAAAAAGAATTCTAGCTGCAGAACTGTAACTCTCCAAAAAAAATTATGTTGACAGACTCTCCGGTTTGTCAACAAGATATTTTCGGAGAGCTATAGTTCTGCAGCTATTGTAACTCAACAAAGACATTAAATTTTTTCCTCACTAATCGAAATATTTTGGATAAGCATTGATTTACATTTAAAATGGGAAAATATAAATTGGAAATTTTCAATTCAAATCGTGTCCATATTCCTTCAACGCGAGGCAAAAGTTTGGAAAACATATGAAACACTACGAAGNTTTCAATTCAAATCGTGTCCATATTCCTTCAGCGCGAGGCAAAAGTTTCGAAAACATATGAAACACTACGAAGACAAAAAAAACAAAAAAAAAACAACGAAATTTTCAAAACTTGTCAGCAAACGCATGCTTGAAAAATGTACTGATCGGCATAGGAAACATATAATGTATTATGAGCACAATAGTGAATATCTGTAACCACTTTAAAAAATTATCATCTGTTACTGATTTTCATGAAACTTGCATGAATGAGACACCTAGCAGTGCTTTTTAAAACAAATAATAGATGTTTTTTTTTGTTTTTGTTTTGTTTTTTTAATAAATCTAAAATAAAACTGTTG